>PVJX010002063.1:0-140059 GCA_004027295.1 Dolichotis patagonum | reverse complement strand
CAGTGAAAATGTGTTACATAGTCTCTGAATCCACATTTTGCTCTTTACAGTTTTAGGTATCCTGTTTATAATAAATAAATATAAATGTTTTGAGACAGGACCTTGCTAAACTGTGGCAAATTTGTAATCCTGCTTCAATCTTCCAAAACGCTGGGATTATAGGTGGCCACTACCATACTTAGCTGGCTATTGTCATTTTAAAAGGGAAATGTATGTCCTGCTTTTGTTAGGCAGAAAAGAGGGGAAGTAGAAGATCCTTTCCTCTACTTGCACTTTTTCAATTGCCCTCAGCTCAAACTAATCTTTACATGAAAGAAGCAGATTTTGAGGCGGCAAACTGTGGTTTCTCTTCTTCAATAGGAACCCAGAAAACAACAGGACAAGGTAGCTCATTTATGCCTTCAAGCCCAAGTTGCTGGAAGAATCTGCTGGTTACAGGTTATGGGTTAAGAGCTGGCCAAGGGATCCACTGCCTGTGCTCCCCTCAGGAGTGAGGCTGTGCCCAGGAAACATGATTGTGAGGCAAATAGGGCTACCTCCTTTAAGAGCTGTGGAAACAGGCAAACATGTCCTTTGCACATACCAAATGTCTATTACATACTAGATGTTTGATTTAATGCAATTATTAAATTGTCATGATCCTACATGTTCTAAAACAGAGCAAAACAGATGCTTCATATTCCAATTACTATGCCTAACACATAGAGTTCAACAGTCTTCACTGAAAACAAGCCAAAGCACACACTCTCAGGCGTTCTCACACAAATCCCCTCTCATAACCTAATAGCAATTAGACCTAAGGCTTCCTTCTCTTTTTGGAGGCACCATGGCAAGTCTCTGCTGTACTCTGCCATATTTTGCTGCATTCTTCCACATTGAATGTTTAACCACATCTTTTTCCAATTACCTCCTAACATTACTGTTTCCAATGTTTTCATTGTTGGAAGTAAAAGGTTTCCAAGAACAGTTAACAACAAAAAGAAATAAGTACCGGCTTTTCTTCATGTGGGAGGTATTGTGAGGCACTGTGAGACAGTCCTGGCCGTGGCATGGATCTTATCCTCTAGGGGAGGAAGTCTACATATGGCTAATTACATCGGAAGAAAGAGTATCAAGTGCCTCAATAATATGCTATGGCAGAAAGAAGTCAGTCTCCCAGGAAGGGTCAGGGCAGGAAACCTTCAGAAAAACCTTCCAGGTGACAGTTGGGCCAGGTCTTTAAGGGAGTAGGGGTGCATGTTCAGAGAATGAGGTCCAGTTCAGTGCCCAGGCAATCTTCAAACCCGAGTGACCTATTACTATTAACACCTAGCAACCTTCCTCGAGGCCCAGCTTATCCCACTGCTCCCTTTCCCTCATTTGCCCCCTGCCTCTGTTTTACCACTGCTTTCACCAGTGTAGTTTTTACAGTTCCTGTCTTCACTGCTCGAACTTCCTCTTCAGACACACAAGGATGAGAAAAAGTTTTTTGCTTCGCTCTCTATTCCAGTGGTGACAAACCTCTGGCACACATGCCACAGTGAGCTGTTTGTATCCCTGAAAGCTCTAACAGATTTGCCATTCCTGCTTTATTCCTTCTATTCCTAGTATGCTTTTTTCCAAGGAATTTATCACGAATCATTATTCACTAATATGAAAATAACAAACATTGGGAAGTTGCAAAGTTTTCATAATCTTTGAAAGGTTGATTTATTTCTTCCTGGTAGGTGAAAAGAACCTTGGATCTTTGCTATTTTGTTCCTGAATGGGGTTACCCAACATTGTCAGTTTTTTTAACCTTGTCCTAAGCACAGCAATCAGCCTGAGGTCCCTCTCTGAACCGCTCTGCTCAGGTTTACGCCCATGGTATGAGTAGCAGGTTTTAAAATGTCACTTGTGTATTTCTATGGCTCCTCAAGTTGGGTGACATTGATTTTATTCTCTTCACTGGCAATCTGGAATTGGGGTATTGCCACATGTAAGCAAAGAATATTTTTGTATGAGATAACTAAATTGGCAAAATGAGTTGAAATTTTGAGGAGAAAAGAGTACCACCTTCAGAATTGTTTCAGTTGTTAGGCAAATGGGATAAGCACTACACTACAGAAAGGACCCTTGGAATCATTTCAGTTGTATTCAAAGGCCAAAATATTGGGGGTGAAAAAGTAGACATCTCAAGAAATTCCCTTCATACTGTTTCATTGTGAAAGGAAAGAAGGAGATGAAGGTAAGGCGAAAGGAAAGTGGTTTATAAAAGGCTAGCAATTTGGAATGCTCAGGAGAAAAAATCTGTGGATGAAAGTGTATAAAACAATCTCAGAGAGCAATTATAATCAGTGGAGCAAAACCTTGTTTGAGAGAGTATGGCGCAGGTATAGAAGCACAAGTGACATCGGAGAGTAGACCAGAAAGATAGACAAACATAGAGGGGTGAATCAGACCACAGACACCTTCATCTTCTGAGTCAAGGTTTCAATGTTTGAAAATTGAGACTAAGACTTAGGAAAGCTAAGTTGAGGGACCTCATGCTGGATCCCCTTGGTCAAGAATGAGCAAAATTATTTGAAAAACTGGAAGAAGTCCAAGTGCAATAAGGACTTGAGGAGTGGAGAAATGAGATTGATTTGAGAGAAGTACTCTGGATAATATGCCTACATACTCCTAATCACGCTCCTCAGAACGAATGGAATTTAGAGAATCAGTGAAGACCCAGGCAAGTCTGGATAGCACCAACTTTTAGTGGAAGTGAGTGCTTTCTCAGTCTTATCAAGCCATGCTTAGTAAAGTAATAGCAAGTTCAAAAGAAAGCTTTCAGCTTAATATAACAGGAAAAAAATTAATGTTGAGTAACAACTTATTTTAGAAAACATTATTCATGAGGGATTTTAGTAATACTTTAATCATTAAAACACAAAATACACAATATCGAAATACTAACCAAATGTATTCTGAAAAAATACAAAAAGAAAAGATTACTTGAACAACAATAAAATTAGTTCTGTTTTCTTCTTTCTATGGTAGCCAAAGGCATGAAAATAGGAAATACCCATCTTTTTCTTTTAACTAGATAAATCTTCCATTCATTAGATTTTATTGAAAAATTTAAAAACCAAAATCATTGGTAACTTGATAGTGCATTAAAATGTTTTCAATATAAAAATGTACATTTTACCTTTTCTAGTCACCTAGAAAAAAAATATCAAAAAAGCCCAAAGAAGTCAAAAGCAGCTTATTATCATGATGGCAAGTCACAAAACAGCACTTCTTCACACCTCTGGCCCCTTCCTAATTCTAAAAATATTTAAGGAGTTCGAATGTTCACCTGTTTTGCTCCATAGGCTAATTCTATAAAGAACTGTCAAATAATTTACATTGTTTTCTCAAACTACAATATTAATATTTATCTAAGGCAATCTCTTTATACTCCTCAGTTACAGTAATATAAAAACCATTAGTAAAGTATATCTAACCTAAAATTCAGAACAGTAGTTAGACATATGTAGCTTGCACACATTAATGTTTCCCTCAACAAAATATTTATAAATTCCAGCATCCTGTTTTTTTTTTTTTCACACAATATGGTCCCTCTTATCTGAGGGGTAGTAATATAGTTTCGTTTTAACTAAAAAGGTTAGTATAAAAATAGCAAAATTCCAGTGAAATCATCAGAAGCTATGAAGACTGAACTCTGGCACCTATGTCTGTTTCCATCCTGAACCTTCTTAGGGAAACGGCATGCACCTGTCAAGCTCGTAGTGGAGAATGCACTCACAGGGGGTGTTTAATAAATGTGTCAATGGAGGGAGCTTAGAAGTTTGTTTTGGGAAGCAGGGAACACTATATTACCTGTTGATCTTTGGCATTTATCATACAATCCATGGACCTATTTCCTTGCAAAAACATTATCCATAGCTGGGTGTGGTGGTGCACACCTGTAACCCTAGCAGTAGGGAGGCTGAAGCAGGAGGATCACTGTGAGTTGGAGGCCAACCTAGGCTACAAAGTGAGTTCAAGGCCAGCCTGAACTGCATAGCAAAACTCTGCCTCGAAAAGACAAAAACAAAACAAAACCCATAATGCAAAAAAACCCTTACTGAGTCTTCTTTAGGAAGGCAAACTGGGTTGAAAACCCCAAAATCTGAAGCAAGATCCGAGAAAACGGAGTGGTGAGAATAAGCACAAGAGAAGTCGTGTCCACGTGATGTCAGGAGGGGGCAGTGATTTAAAGGATGGGGTGCAAACTCACCTGGAGAAGCAGAAGGGGCACCGATGTCAAAGGTCAAAGGGCAAAGCCTCAGTGGCTCCCCAGATGCTGGAAAACTGAAAGGCCCACTCCTGGGCTCTTTCCGTCAAGGAGAAATCTAGGGGCTCGACTGATTCTGCCTTCGACGCCAGGGACAAACCCTATCATGCACAGTTGGGTTGGCAGTAAGGCAAAGAAATCTGCCCCAGATTTCAGAGCCAGCGCTCGGGGATCCCTCAGTGCTCCTTTCTCCCACCTCCTCGGGAGCTGGAGGCCGGAGCCACCATCATCTTCACTCCCCACCTTCCAAGCCTCTCAATCTTAACAGCATCGGTCTCTATGGCGACCTGAAACCGCAGTTCCCGTTGGCCCGTTCAACATGAGGGCCGGGCCAATGGGGAGGGCCAGCCTTCTCTTTGCGACCAATGAGGTGGAGGGGAGCTTGTCCGGAGACGGCGGCGTGCTGACGTTCCCGGGAGCCTGGGGCCGGCCGGGCAGGCGGGCTGGCGGCTGGGCGGGCGACGGCGGCGGCCTGTGGGCAGTAGAGGGGGCTCCGGGCTGAGTCCGCGTCGACGCCGGCCGCGGAGGCGGCACCATGGGCACCGGGTAGAGGCGCGAGTTGGCCGCCGCCGCCGGGGGTGGTGGGAGCGCCCCCCGGGGGAGGGGGCGGGAGGGGAGGGAGGGGCGGGCACCGCGCGGCCGCCGCACTTTTAATTTTCTCGGCTGCCGCAGCGGCGACCCCTCGGCGGCGCGGATGTCCCTGATCCCCGGAGCGACGACGGCCGCCGCCTGACCCGGAAAGTAAGTGCGCGGGCTCGCGAGGGCGCGGAGACTGTGTGTGCAGCCCGGCCGGGACCTCCGCCCAGCGCACCGGCGACCCCACGCGGTCCCGCCCGGCTCCCCTCGGCCCGGGTCCCCTCCGCCCCGCCGCGCCGCGTGCTCTCGCGGCCCCGCCCCTCCCCCTGCGGGCGCACAAGTTTCACCTCCATTTGCTTTTCCCGGCGAGCACTACCCGGGGCTCCGGGGCGCGAGCCGCGCGACCCTCCCCACCGCGGGCGCCTCGGGTCCCGCGCCCGGCGCCGCACTGAGCCCGCGTGCCTGCGCTCTCCACTCCCGCGCCCGGCACCGCGGGCGGCCGCCTTCCCAGCCCCCGGGCCGTGCCCCGCAGCCCTGGCTGCTGCGGTCCTGCCCGCTCCCCGCCGGCGCGCCCCTCTCCGTGCGCGGCGCAGCCCCGCGCTCCGCCCTCCGCTCCCCGGCCCCGAGCTCCCGGCCGCCCGCCCGCCCGCGCCGCCGCTTCCTCCTCTTCCTGCTGGGAGTAGAAGCGGAGCTGCGGCTCCCCTCGGCGGCTGGGGCGCTCCTGCCCGCCGCTGGGGCTGCCCGGCCCTGTCCCTTTCCCCTACCGGGGAGGCGAGGGGGCGAAAGAGCGGCGGAGCTGGAATTTGGCTGAGTGCGGCAAACGGCGAGCGCGGGCACCGGAGGCGCCGCGGCGTCCGAGGCCGCTCGGGGCGCAGCAGTAGTCAGGTGTGCGTGTCCAGGGAGGAACGCGCGCTGCCAGCGGCTCCCCGGCGGGCGACGGATAGTGCAGGAATGTGAGGAATGCACCAGGGGCCGAGTCCTCCGGCACACCGCGGCACCTCTAGCGCCTTCCCGGCCCAGCTCTCGCGGTGCAGCCAGAGGTCACCGGAGCATCTTCGGAGCCGGTGAGAGGCTTGCTGCACTCCTCTTCGCCCATCGCTTCTCCCCATGCGGCAGACAGGGCGGCAGAGGAGAAGCTCGGTAGTTTCTTCGGGCTTCAGCTAGCCTTTCGCCTGGGATTTTGCTGCAGTGGTCTCACCAGACCGTGAATTTGGGGCCGGCTGTGGTGTAACCAAGGTTATTGATTATTGCGTAAGAATCTTTGGAAGTTTGGTGTGCAAGGTTTGGGTAGCGGTTGGTTTTTACTAGGGTTTTCTGAGACTCTGCAGAAACGGGGCTGCTGAGGGTTCTTAGAGTAATGAGCTTGCAGCCAACATATTTTAGCTCTATCGAAAAATGCCTGTTAATGCGCATGGATGGAGCTGCACTGCAAGAGATATCTTGAATGCATCACTTTGCTGTCATAATTGTAATTTTTTCCCCCTTCGTCATACTGAGCTCGTGTTTAGGCCTCCTATAATACATAATGAATAGAAACAGAGAAGCAGTGTTTGGTCAGCGATGGGACAGATAGAACTGTCTGGTACAGTTAAATTCGGGGCGTGTCAGTTACCACTGGCAGTAACACGGGGATACCACAATCCTGTGTATTTCAAATGTAATTTATTAGTGGAGGTTGCAGTTCTTTTACTGAGTTTGATGGAAAAAGAAACAATAGCCCTGCAAGTTGTAAAGAATGATAATTATTTATGATAATAATGGTTTCTATGCAGTTTTGGTCAAATTTTGTTTTCTTAATACAGGAAAGCGAAATGCTGGGAGAAGATGACTGTAGAATTGAGCTTAGATTTTTTTTAAAGAATTTACAAGAATGCTTCTGTTTTTACATATCTTACTATTGTAGAAGTATCTGCCTTTCTGGTTGCTGTGAAACAGTTATGGAAAATGAAAGTGTGAAAATGAAAAGAGCCAATGTCTCAAGTGTCTATGTAGAAAAGCATTAATGCATGCTTTTGTTTGATGCAATGTAGTTTACTCTAAAGCCTCTGCACCTGGTTATTTTGTTTTTAATTTAGTAAAGCAGTCAATTGTCCAACCAATCAGCTGTCTTCAAACCTCTATGAGGATTAAGGGCCCTGAAAAGTGTAAGAGGAGAGTCTTTTAGTTAAGGACCTAAGGGAAAGGAAATGAAAGGTTGTATCTTGTGGTTGCTATGTTGTTTTGCTGTTATGTCCATAATCAGTGAACCTTTAATTTAGAGGTTTAATTTGTATCTAGTAACACTGTTATGGGTAGGTGTTTGTAAATGCCAAGGGAAAACTTTTATTATGTAACCGTATCGAATCACAAAGGAATTTAACAACTCTTGTTCATTTGAGTTGAGGTCAAAATTAGAATGTAAAAGGAAATTTAGCCTTTCTAGTACATTAGAAATTGGAAAACCTGCTCAAATGTATTGGTTATATGTGTGGGTACATGACTGGTTGTGCAAAGTTTTGTCTTTCTCAGATAAAGAGGTTTTCAATTAGAAATATATTGTTATTAATGCTGAAAGAGAGGGAGCTTTTCGCTGATGATCTTTCACAATTAAAAGTAACATTTAGTTTTGACCAAAGTATATTCTCCTGCTATCTCCGGGTATTATATAAGGAGGAAATTTTGCATTTTGGTGTTGTATATATTATACCAAAGAATCTAAATTGAGGAAATTTTGTATCCTGTTATTTTAATTCTTTTATACTGCTTTTGCAGGGAGCTAGGGCAGCAGAGTAGTGATGGAAAGCGTAAGAGAAGGAAAAAAAGTAAAGTCAGCTCGAGTTGGGATAGGAAAAAAATTATCACTGCCTTTACAAGCTGAATAAGTCAATTGCATTCTGTGAATATCCTCACATAGTAAGAATTTAAAGAAACTACCAAATTATTTGATAAAAACTTTAGTAGTTGTGTGACCTTGAGTATTTAGATTGCATATTATCAAATCACAATTGCATTGTTCTTTCCTTTCTTTTTTTAAAAAATTTTGTTCTTTCTGATATATAAAATTAAGAAAGTAAATATAACCCCAAAACTTGAAATTCACTTAGCTTTTTAAACTTGTATGGTAAATATATTCAACTTGTATAGTAAATTAATTATTAACCTGACATTAATCAGGGATCTTCCAAAATTGATTTTTCATATACTACATGATGCCAACCATCTGATATTTAGCTCTTTATCTGACTTCTTTGAAAGGTTAAGATATTTTGAGAGTGCTCTATTTGATTTTTAAAATTTCAGTAGGTTACTTCCTACCTTGCTTAATTTGAAAGTGGACAACATTACCTTTATTCTGAACTGAAAGATAAAGTAGAAATTCTTCTAGGACATAAATATCCGTGGGATTATGTGTCACTGTGGGAAGCTGTCTTCACACCTTCAGTGTACTGGGAGATAATTACTCCTTCCGTGTGTGAAATGATTCTGTAGTGCTCTTTCTGGACTGAAGGGGGGAGAAGAATCTGAAACTTAACAGCTGTGGAATAGGTGTGTTTGGAGAAGTAACTGTTTCATGGCCAGATTTTATATGATTGCAAATGGAGACAGGAAAGAAGTAAAGCTAAGAGTGATGCATGGATGTAAGCCTTCATATTTTACCAGGGAAAGGTACTAACAGTCAGCAGGTCTCAAATGGCTAAGACTGAGAAATGACAGCTTGGGTTTTTTTGTTTGTTTGTTTGTTTGTTTTTTACAGAGTAAGGGGATCAGATCTTGAGTTATCAAAAGCATCCGTTTGTATGCTGTACTTGCTGGTTTCATTACATTCAGGTGGTTCTCATATTGTCACTTTAACAATTCAGTGGAATTATCTTAATCTCAGGGAGTTGTTACCATTACTAAATTGAAGGTATATGATGGTACTATTTAATTAAACTTAGAAATGCTTCAGATGTTCTGTTGGTGATTGGCCTAAATAAATTTTTTATAAGTTAGATTTACTTTTATTTGATTTACTAATAAATGTTGGCTACATTGGTGATCGTTTTATTATTCATAGCCTCGATAACAGTTTATTATGATTCACACATAATGATTCATCGCAGATAGTAAGATGTCATTAAGGATTGAATTGTAAAACTTTAATACTATAAAACATTTAAAATGAAATATGGAAGTATCTGAATTTTCAGTCATCACATGTGAAGCACTTTTCATGAACTAACACCTAGTGGCTTGCTTGTCCTGGTCTCCAGTGAAGGGTGCAGAGGGAGGGTCTACGGGAGCCAGTAGCTCATTGACAACCCAGGTATGCTTGATTTCTACAGTTAGTCTCTGTATTAAGTAGAAATTTTACAATTGCTAATATCCAGAGTGTTAGTCCTGCCCTTGCCTAATCTGGATCCCTCCCCAGCAGCACAGCCAGCAACACATCTGTCTGCATGGAGAGGAAGAGAATGTCCCGTCTCAGGGGCCTAAAGTTTAGCTAGCTACTTAAAATGTAGATCCTGGTGTATAGTGTTCCAGATTAAATGGTGGGTCTTACCATAAAAATGATATTAAAGTTAGGGAAGGCCTACCGTTAAACTAGACTTTCTAGAACACTGTGCAGGTTTTTGGGCCCTAGGTTAGAATGAAATGCACTTTCTCTCAGGAACTCACAGTTAAGTTACAAACAAACTGTTGAAACATGGATCAAAGGCATCTGAAATTCTTATCCATGTTAAGCTTTTTCCTAAATTGCAAGTGTGGGAGAAGTGAAAAGTACTGTAGACCAAAAATTAGATCTTCTACTAAGCCTTATTACTTGACAAAACATTTAACATTTGGGTGATAGCATTCTCCTTTTTTAAAATGCAAGATTTGGATTACATTGAGCAAAATTTCTTTTTTAAAAGAATTACTGTTATCATTACACATTTGCAATACATAGTGGCTACACTGTGAATGCATTGTGGGGAGGTGGCACATGTCCGTAACAGAGGTAAATTCTTTTTTACTTTTCCTACCCCTTGCTCTCCCTCACCTGTCCCTCCATCTCTTGGTCCCATTCCCATTGCTTACACTTCAGCTCAGTTTTCCTGAGGTACAATCTTGCTCTTGTCTCTTTTCTTTTTTTTCTTTTCTCTCTCCTCCTCTTAACCCCCTCCTTCTTTCTCTGGAAAAAAAAAATAAGTTTCCTGAACATGCATTTTGTTCTTCCTCATACTCCAAGTCATAACCAGGAAGTTGGATTTGTGTTTTGAAACTTGTATAAACCTCCTTCACATTTACAGTAAATAGGCGGAGTTTTGTGTTTGTTTTCCTTTTTTTTTCTTTTATACAATAAAATTTCAGGAAATGAGGGGAAGGAATAAGCCTATGATGTTTTCCACCTTCTCACCCTCCTCCCTCTCCTTCTCTTTTCCTCTTCTCTCTCTTCGTTCCTCCTCTTGCTTTGTGATGTTAAGGATCAGACCAAGGCTTTCTTCCGGGCTCCACTTCCAGCCCAGTATGATGTTTCCAAAGTCTTGCTATCTACCGCCATTAGGTTCCTGATTAACTAGTAGTTTAGGTCAGGGAAAGTCCGTGGACTTTAACCTTAACTGAATGAGACTCAGAAGAGGTGTTATTAGGCAGTGATGTGCAGTGGTGAGCAACCAGAATGTCAGTGTTCAATTCTGGCAGGAGCTGATTTCTCTGGATCTCATGCTCATTTGTAGAGTGTAATGACCAAAGCGCTCATCTTATGTGGTGATTTTGAGGATTAAATGTAAGTCATTATTCTTTCATGATGGTGCTTTATAATGTTTTCCACAGCATCTACTACATGTCAGGTAGAATGTTGCCTCGCTTTCCTTGAACCTAGTCAAAATGATTAAAGATTTTAACAGGATATTGCAAGGAAAAATTACTGAAAAAAAGTTATGAGTTTAACACTGTAATTTGCAAGCGATTATAAGGAAGACAATCCATCAAAATAATTATGGTACTTTAAATTTTTTACTTTTTTTTTTTTTCCAGTACTGGGGATTGAACACAGGACCTTCACACTGAGCTATATCCTCAGCCTTTTTAAATTTTGAGACCAGGTCTCAGAAGGTTGCTTATGCAGGGCTCAAACTTGTAAAAGTCCTCCTGCCTCAGCCTCCCAGAGGCCTGGAATGATAGGCATTTGCCATTAGATCAGCTTATTATGGACCTTCTTAAATATGGAAATTGTAACTTTGTGATAGGTATCAGACATTAAGCACTGCTATCTAAAAGTTGTGGGTAAGTTCAGTAAATATACTTTAATAAACTCTTATGTTTAAACAGTGAAGGCTGATTGTGTTACGCTTTGAGATAAAAGAAATACTTGCCAATGTACCTATAATTCCACCACTGTGGAAGACAGAGAATCACAAGTTCGAACCCAGCCTGGACAATGTAGTGACTTAGAACCTGTCTCAATCAATTTAAAAAGGACCATAACTCAGAAAGTCCTGGCTTCAATCTCAGTCTTACCAAGAACAACCAAAGAAAGCCTTTTAAATATATATACAACTATTACAATTTTGAGTATGGGTAATAATCATTTTACACAATATTTTTGATAGCGAGTACATGAAGGAAATATTAGTGTTAGTCATGTAATACTTACTGTGGTGGATTGATAACTGGTGGTCAACTTATAACACCAGCTGGACTGAATCAGAGTGCTGCTAAACGTCGATGGCCCACCTAAGGATTGTTGCCAAGATAAAAAGAACTGCCGAGTTTAGCGTTGTGGGTTCTCCTTAGGGTTGTTGGTTCTCCGTGTTGTTGGTTTTCTTGTTACCTTTGGTTCTCCTGGAAAAACTTGTCTAGCTTCTTTCCCCATAGGAACTTGGCTGTTCTCATCATCAGAGGAGTACGGGACCTCATTGCTGGGGATGGTCGTGATACTTTTTGCGGGGAGCTCTGGTTCTTACTTTGAGGATCGCTTCCTGGCTCCAGTGCAGAACCATCAACCTACTGGCACAGATCCTTCATCCCATTGGCACAAATTTTCTAGCTTCCACCGCTGACCTTGGGGCCTTCCCAGTGCAGATCTATGATACAGATTTGCATGAGTCATTGTCATGGGCTCTGCGCCTCCAGTTAGACTTGAGGGGAACGGTGTCATGGGCTCTAGGTCTTCAGTTGGACTTTTGCAGGTCATTGCTATGGGATCTAGGCCTTCAGCTAGATTTCTTGGATCTTAGTATGTGGACAGATTTTCTGCATTTTTTGTATTTAATTCTTTGGGGTGACTATTATAAAATAATGCTGTAAATTGTGTGTCCTGTATTGTCTTGTTCTCCTTGCAAACCCTGACTACAATACTTCCCATTTACATAAACGCAGCTTGTAAATAAACTTTTTAGGCTGCCTTTTCTAAAATTAATGACACTTAAAAAACAAAAAGCAAAACAAAACTAAAAAACACAATTCCCCAAAACAAAATACAAATGAAGAAAAATGATTGAAACTAGCCTGGCACTGCCAAAGCAGAAAGTCTAGAAAGAAGGAAAGGAAGATTGGAAGATATTTGATATAAAGCAACAGACCGTGGTTTAATGGATATCCAGAGGCTCTAGTTCTAGTCTGGTTTTTGCCATTAGGCAGGTGTGGATCTCATGAATGAGTCACTTTACTCCTCTGGGGTTGGTTTTCCTATTTATTAAAGGGGGAAGTAGGACTCGATACTCTCTAGAGCTCTTCTAGTACTTCTATTTCACAGTTCCTAGAACATCAAGCAGATTTTTTTTTCCTGTTACATTTTTCCTCAGCAAGAATTTGCTGTCTTCTCACGAATTTATTACAATTTACCCTCTGGGATAAGGGAAGAAAATTGAAGCTGTATACCTGAAATTCTCAGCTTCTGAAAGAAGTTCAAGCCGCACAAGCATAAGACTAGACTGAGTCAGCTGCTCCATATCTGTTGCACTGTAGTGGTATGAGGATCCTGAGGGTCCCCCAAGGCAGCAGGCAGCAGGCAGCAGGCAGCAGGAGCAGAGGAAGGAGCTCTTTTTTGGAAGCTGTACATGTCAGTTTTTCACAGCTCTGCTCCCAGGAACTCATTTGTTAACAATTGCTCCCCTGTGCACATAGGAGACTGAGCTCAGAGAGAGACTACATTTTGCTAGAAATTGGGTAGAAACGGAAGAGGTATAGTTACTAGTTAGATGGTACTCATTGAAGTGAGAAGGCCCTGTTGATCACATGCTCAAATCATTTAACTTGTGCTTATGGAAAGACAGAGTTGTTCTGAAAAAATACTTTCTGTGAATACATTAAGTTCATAGAAATTCACTGATCCACTTGTGTAGGTACTTTTCACCGACCTGTAAATGTTTACATATAGGCAGTCTTAATCGGGGTTCAGAATTGTGGATTTCAACAATATGGGGTTCAGAATTGTAGATTTCAACAATATGGCTTTTTAAAAACTTGAATTTGTGTTCTTCCATAAGAAGAAAAAGTAACTTAAAAATTCAGGGGAGAAAATTTCTCCTGGATCCTTCTCTCCCCCACAAAGGGAAATTTCTCAATCAATCAGTCCTGTGTGTGTGTGTGTGTGTGTGTGTGTGTGTGTGTAAATAATTTTAAATACAGTCTGTTAATGCAGTGAGCATCTGATTTCAAAGGGAAGAATCAGTCATTAATATGTGCAGTATTAAATGAATTCTCAGTGTTATGGTCAAAGTAAATAGTTAGGCTCTTCAGTTTTCATTCCAAGGATCATGAACGCTCATAAACCCTGGGAACCAGTAATTGTTTTGCAGTGATATGGAATAGGTTTTCTGATACCTGTACCTGGATTGAGTGAGAAACAAGGGCTGGTTTGTAGACATAACTTATTCCTGAGTGCCACCGGCAGCCGTTCAAGTGAGGGGAGAGTAGGTAAACAGTGCTATAGGTGTTTGTGAGTCCTAATACTTAAAATGCTTCATTTTAGTTTATTTCAGTCAACTTACAGAATAAAAGAAAAGCACAAAACACAAACTGAAATACTGCTATAAGGGAGTAAGAACCTACTAAAATGGCAAGCCTTGAGGCATTAATTATAGTTCTCATTCATTAGTCCTCTGCTCAGTGTCAGACTTTGCTACCATAGGCCTCATGACCAAAAAGATGATTTTCCCCAGGGAGTGTTACAGTCTGTTGGATTCAGTAACAGGAACTCTTGTCTTTAATATGGAATCCATGATAAATATTACAATCTAGTTGATCAGATGAAATATGTGAACTTGTGAAGATGATCCTAGAAATTTCTGAGAGTGTTAAGGATGAGTCATGTAAATGACTAGGTTTTACCTTATAATTGTACTTACTGTGTTTGTTATTTGATAATTATCCAAATCTAGAGAGACTGTCATTGGCTTGTTTTGTTTACAGCCTACATCTGATCAGGTATTCTACCAGTTATAAGATAGTTTAAGAATTCAGTTTGACCATAAACTTGATTGTTTTGGTTATATATTTTTTTGAAATACCTTTCTACGTAAAACAACTATAGTGAAAATAACATTATTTTTAGGGAACTATAATTTATGTTTCACGACTTCCATTTTCTTAAAGCTTATTGGGTTTGTGCTTTTCTTTTATTCTGTAGCCAATCTATAACTCTAAATTCATTGAAGATTCTCTCTTCTATTGTTTTCAATAAACAGGAGAATGTTTTGAAAATCTCTTTTGCTATCTGCTAGAATAAATGGTCTTGTCAAATCATATCTTGAATTTCAGACTAATGAATGTATTGATGGAAATTTTCAACTTACTGTAATTTTTCCAATGACTAAATAAGCAAAACCTATTTAAAGAAAACACTGAATAAGGAATTAGAATACACAACCATACTTCACAAGACCTGCTGTTATTTTGACTTAGAATAGACAACTCAGCTGTTACATGTGTAACCCAAATTATCAGATTAAAAAAAATCTGAACTCTGTAGAATATTGGTAAGTGCTAATCTTCAAAAACATTTTTCAGAACTTTGAAAATAATTTTTCATAGAAGCAATATAAATCCTTAAGTGTACTATTCTACAGTGTAATGGGAGTATATCATTTCCATGGGGGAAATAGTCCTCCCCTAAGCTATTAAAAAAACAACAAATAGGTATTTCTGCATGATGTTAATATAGCTACTGGCCCTAGTGTGAATTAATGAGTTTTGATGTCCAGTTTTGGGACACCTTTACTTTCTACTCTTTATTTATTTATTTGGTACTGGGAAATGAATTGAATTGAATTCAGAGCTCACATGCTGTACAAGTGCTCTGCCACTGAGCTGCATCCCAGAGCCTTTTATTTTGTGGCAAGGTTCAGTTAAGTTGCCCAGACTGACCTTGAATTTTGCAGTCCTCCTGCCTCAGTCTCCTAGAAGCTAGGTACCTAGGATTGCAGTCTTGAGCTGTGGCACCCAGCACCATCTACTATTCTTGAATAATGTTCTCTCTGCCTAATATTCATCCTCTGTCCTTTTGTAATTTGTTTTTGTAAACTGATCTGAGAACCTTAATATCATTTATTATGCCTCTTTCTATGGAAAAAACTCATTTTTCCTTTTAAAAAAATTCCCTTTTAAGTTTGCTAGATAAGTAATTCATTACATAATTCGTTAGTAAAAGCATTAATTAGAAAAATTTAAGCAGATTGATTCATACTCATTTTAACCTTAAGTATTTGGATTATAACGATAGTGAGATGAATTTACATAATATTCTTTCTAAAGCTGTTAGTGGGTTGCCATAGTACAAAGATTGGCTCTGCCAGGCTTTGTAGGGTGACATGAGGAAACTTCAGATTCATTTCCTTTTGCTTATAAATATGGTTTGAGCATCTTCTGTCTGAAATGCTTGGGGCCAGAAGTGCTTACATTTCCAAGGTGGTTTTTGTTTTGTTTTGATTTTGCAGTATTTATAGATTTTACTAATTATACATCACTAATCTGAAGATGAAAATCAGAAATGTTTCCAAATCATTCCAGCACTCAGAAAATTTTGGATTTTAGAGGACTTTCAGTTAAAATTTTTCAGATTAGGATGCTCAACCTGTAATAACTGTTGCATGTTTAGCTGAAGTATAGAAGACAAAAGTAGATGTAATTTAAGGCACATAAAGTTTTTCTAAGGAAAACTGTTACTAAAATACTGTCTTAAGTTACTTTCCTCATTACTGAAACAAAAATAACCCTACACCCAAAGTTATAAGAGGAAAGTTTTATTTGGCTTACAGTTTGTAAAGGTTTTAGTTCCTAGTTGGATGGCTCCAAGGCAGGGTGACATGGAAGAGTGGCATCACAGAAGAGAAGCAGTTTATGTCAGGCAGAAGGTAGCAAAACAAAGTAGGAGCAAAGAAGCGAGTTCAACAACATTAACAGCTTCTGTCTGCCCCTTTTGTAATGTATCCAGGCTACTGGGATCAGGGCAATGCCAAACCAAATAGTAGACTGATTTAGTAATTACACACCATTAATCCCGGCATCACACACTGTAGATACAGCCACCTCTGGAAAAAGCTGCATCTATGGCCACATGAGGCTTTGGAGGGACATCTACACACAAAGCATAGCAAATAGAGTATCATTGGTTCTATAAACTACATCAATGATAATAATAGAACAGGAAGTTTCATACCTTGGTTAGATGTAGTGGTTAGAGTAAACTTTGGTTCTACTACAGTTATTTGGAAATATTCTTATACGTTTTAGAGGTCTTTCCCCTCATGTCACTGTGATGAAATTTGAATAAATTATAATTTTAACTAAACTTTTATTGTGGCATAGATGATTGTGAGTTCATTTGCAGTTGTAAGACATACAGAGTGTGCATCCATTACCCAGTTCCTCCAGTAGTAGAATCTTGGTAAGAGTACACTGTTACATCACCATCAAGGTATTGACATTGATCCGGTCAAGATACTGAACATTTCCATCTCTGCAAATACTTCTCAGGTTGCCCTTTTACAGCCATATTCCTCAGCTCTGCTCACGCCCTCCTTAGCCTTTGGGAGCCATTAATTGTTCCCCAGTTCTATGGCTTTGTCATTTTAAGAATGTTACAATAGCCAGGTGTGGCCCTGTGATCTCAGCACTCAAGAAGGCTGAGGCAGAACTGCTGCAAGTTTGAGGCCAGTCTCTGCTGGCAGCTTGGTGAGTTCAAAGCTAGCCCAAAATACACCAGACCCTGTCGCAAAAAAGAAAAACAACAAACACAAAATGGAAAAAAAAAAAAAAAGTTAATTTTGGATTTCCCTCACCTAGCATGATTCTTTATAGAGATTTATCCAGATTTCTGTATGCATCAATAGGGTTTTTTGTCTAATTACTGAATATTCTATAATATGAATAAGCAGTTTAAGTCATCCACTTCTTGGTTCTAGTTTATGGCTATTACAAACTGAGCTGCTGGGCCGGATATTTAGCTCAGTGGCTTAAGCGCCTGCCTGGCAAGAGAAAGGTTGTGAGTTGATCCCCGGTACCAAAAAAAACAAAACTGAACTGTTAATTTTTATGTATATATTTTCTAGTATGTATGTACATTTCTCTGGGGAAAATACACAGTAATATAATTGCATTGAATTATAATTTTTAAAAGTTTTCTTTTTAAAATTATGCATAGATTTAAATGGTCCTCAGTCATTCAGCTGTTACTATTAATGCGTTTGTGAGTAAAGATAAGTTTGTAAGAAGATTTGTAACTGTGGCAAATTATAAAATCAAGTCTTTTTTACTGAGTATAAGTACTACTTCCCATGATTTTAAGTGGAATTCATGAACTTTCCTTATAGTTTGACTTGAGGGTTTGTTTCATTGGCTCTGTTATATTTTTGTTTTAGATAGCAAGTATATTCAGGATCTTAAAGAATATTTTAAAATGTAATTGTTAATTTTGGCTCTTTCAGAGTTTCACTTATGTGTGATCTTAGGTAATAATATTGCAAAAAAAGTTATCATGCATCAGGCTAATGGGCAAAATGGGGATTTAAAATGAAGACAATATCCTTGTGTGTAGTTAGAATCATTCCAGTTATCAGAGTGAAGTCAGCAGACACACTGATACTTTTAAAGGCAAGGATTCTTCTTTTCTAAAAGAAAACATTTTCTTAAGCATAATTTCTTTTGTCCACTTACCCCATCCCATCCCCATTTTGCATAGTTATTGTATGTACTTTCTGCCACAGATGTTGAAGTCATGTCTGGCCTAAATAAAATCGTGGTTGATAGTTTGGTTGGTTTTAGTGTTTTTTCTACTTTGAATGTCAAACTGTTTCAGATTACTAGACTGGTTTTATACTTTGTTTTTTAGTATGGTAATTCTAATATCTTTATTATCACTATAGTTTGGTCTTGTGAAGTCATAGGTGAGATGTTAAATGTCAACTCTGTAAGCAGTCCTACTGTGTATGCATACAGTAACATTTTCCTGTAATACTATTTTTTACAAGATCTTATACTTTTTTCTGTATTTGTATGAGGTAACCTCAGCAACTTTTATGATCTTAATAGGATGTCTGTTTCCTAAAGGCTTTTCTATAGGTTCCTAGCATATCCTACTCTGCCTGATGATCTCCTCTGCCTTGGGTCTCTAACTTGGCATCCCTCTGAACTAGAGCCTTCCCCAGATCTTCTTTCAACTCTATTGCACATCTACTCTACATTTAAACCTTTCCTCCTATACTTGTCAACTTTTTGCACATAACTATGCTCTGAGCCCTTGTCATATTGTGTTTGAGTCCTTTCTTTATGTTTCTTGGCTGCTGTGAACCTTGCTCAAGTTAGAACTGTGCCACAGACATCACTGTAGTTCTCTCAACCTTGCAGTATTCCTGCTAGATAGTAAGCACCAGATGCTTGCTCGAGTGAATGAATAATTACTTAGTTGACAGCCTTTGTTGTCTGTCTCTCCTCTAACCTGCAGTGACACTTCCTTGTCTCATTCAAACTCCTCACCTATCACCAAAGGCCCTTGGCAGTCAGGCCCTAATTAATCTCCCTTTCGAACTTTTCTCATTTGCCAGACTAGTGTTCAGGTCTTCCCAGTCTTCCAAGACTAGTTCATGTTCTTCCTCTTCTGTGTGACCACCTCACACCACTGTGACCAACAGTGATCGCTCCTTTTCCAGTTGTCTTGTTCTCTGGCTTTTAACGAAAACCTCTCATGGTAGGCTCCCCATGGTGGTTTTCTATGGTATTGAATTTTTAATTTATACTAGTTTTGAAACTTTTCTTGGCTCTTTGCTTCATGTAGATTCTGGGTTTTTTTTTCCCCCAAGGGAAGATTTCTCATCTTAGACATTTTCTATCCCAAGTGACACATTTCATGTTAAGAGATATGATGGGCATGGTAGTGTGTACCTGTCTTTCCATCAGGAGGCGCAGCAGGCTGATTGTGAGTTCAAGGCCAGCTTGGGCTACATAGTGAGACCTTGAAACAAAACAAAAAGCAGAGATGTCCATTGGTGATGTGGGACAGAAGGTCAACATCGAGTTCAGGCACGTTGAAACGCTCAGAAAAATGATCTCTCGTCTGTGCTTCCTTATTGCTAAGTGCCTATTATATGTTAGTTTTTGCTATATGTCACTCATGTTTTGGAGATCTTATTCCAACTAAGAAGAATAAATGGATTTTTATTCTCTAAATTATTACTTTTTCTATATACTATCACATATAGAAAAGTGTGAAAAAAGGTTCAGAAAACAAATAGAGGGCTATTTCTAAAAATTTTGGTTTTAACATGGAAAAGAGATTTTTAAAGTTACTGAGTTGTGTTGTTCAATATGGTATCATTGACTTTATGGGTTATTTAAATTCAAAATGCAGTTTTTTGTACTAATTAGGTTTTAAATGGTAAATAACCACACATTACAAGAAGCTCTATTTGAAGTAGTAGTATTCTAATTGTAATAGTCTGAACAGTTACAACTAGAATAATAAAATTTTAGATGTAACCAAGTGAAATAACTTTACAGTTCCAGAGCACTTGTATTCGTTTCCTCCTTCCAGTAACTTTTAGGAGAGATATGCTGCCTTCTTTTCACAAACAAGGAGATGCTAACTAAAAGTATGGTGAGAGATCAAATAGAGGTTACTTTCCAGGGTACTGGAATAGACTATAGGTTAGGCTGGCACTTAGTCATCCATACTGAAATGACATAATTGCTATTTATCAATAACAAGGAAAGGTATCTCTATACTCACATCACTTCTCACACCAAATGTGCAGATTTTCCTTCATACTGAACAAAGCCAACTCTCCAGACACCCACTCACTGTCCTGTTATTTAGTCCTGACCCTAATAAGTACGTACAGAAACTCTACAGGATTTTAGAAGCTTTTAATATTAGGAAACAGAGACTAAGACCACATATTGTAATCAAAGACCCTCCTATCACTTCTGTCTCCCAGAAAGTTAGCAAGAAGTTCTTTGGTAGAAACTGGGAATACACTCAAATCTAAACAGGTAATAAATATTTGATTCTTTTTACAAAACTAGTAAATATTTGATTAATAAATTGTGAAAAGGATTTGACTGTACAATAATGTGTGATGCTATTCTTACTCCTTTCTTTTAATGAGTTTGTCTTTTGGCGGTGCCAGTGGAATTCAGGGAAACTAGTCCATTGCCATTCATTGGTTACTGAGGTCCACTGCTAGGTTTGGGAAGGGATGCAGAAATGAACAGGACCTGGTCTCTTTGTTTTTTATGTCACTGGTATGGTAACACCTTGGAAGTGAGATGAGGGAATGAGTCTCAGAGGTCCCCAAAATGTCATTATTGGTTAAAGAAAGGTTTATCTTCATTTGTATAATATCATGATATGTAGGAGTAGCAGAGGAATAATGTAGATTCCTCGGCCTCGAGGAGCTTTTGTTAAAACTTGTCTATCATCATGGGAATAAAAGCAGGAAAATAATTATTCTGAACTTCTCTTGGTAGTCATTTTTGTGTTAGAAATTAAAATGTAAAACTGCCTGGTAGACAAGTTTTGATATACAGAATAAGGTATCAACATAAGCAATATATGTGCTTCATTTAATATGTAGAGTGTCTCCTTGCTCTATAATAATAGAAAAACCCAAACAGCCCTTTACCTCTCTGTGTGTGAGATAGGATCTCACTAGATAGTTGAGACTGACCTTAAACTTACTATGTAGTCCTGGCTGGCCTCCAACTCCTGGGGATCCTGCTGCCTCTGCCTCCTGAAGTCTGGGATTAATGAGCATGCTAACCATGCTCAGCGTTATTTTTTTTTTTTTTTTGAGAGGGTGTCACTTAGTACAGACTGGCCTTGAACTTATATTAATCCTCCTGCCTCAGCCTTCTAAGTGCTGGAATTGCAAGCATGTGCCACCACACCTGGCCCCTTCTGTGCTTTTATTGCTGATCTAGTAAGCCATGCAGATATCTGATATTTAAATTTCTACAATCTAGCTTCAAAGCAAAAGATATGCCAAGGTACAATATTAGTTGCCTTAAAAGGATATTTTAATATTTATGCTCCTAACATTTAAAGTATAATAGAAATTTACTGTGGCCTACAGTCTCATTTTTTTAACTTAAAAAATAAAAACTAGAGAATTGAGGTCCTCATAGGAAAGGAATAGTTTATAAAGAATATGCAGGTCTTTTTCTCTTACTCAATTTGGATATAAACACATTAAAAGTGATAGGATAAGTCTGAAGATAGTTTCTTATTTTATCTTTTTTGTTTCATTTAAACTTCTAGCTTTATACTGAGCTTCTTGGAGGTTTTTGGAGTAGAAAAATTGCTGAGGAAGAGTGTGTTTTCACTCTGTACCTTTTAGCTAGCACTTGGTAAGAAATTTTAAAAATTTGATGACATGTAGAATGAGACTGAGCAATTTAGGCATGTTTGATTTTTCAATAATCATAAGTGTTTAATGCCTTCTGTAAGCTAAATGGAGTATCTAAAAATGGAATTACTTTTCAATGAGTGGTTCTTTTCTTTGATATAATAGTTCAGTAAATGACAGTTAATAGAAGAAAGAAATTATCCTGATTTTGTAACTGTGAATAAGATTGGAGAAATACTAAGTTTGATAGTTAGGTTGGATGCTACTTCTTGTGTCACATCAGCTGGAAGAGATGAATCTTCCAGTGTGTCTTCATTCATATGTGTGATGAATCTCTGTTACTGCAGTGATGTGCACAATTTGAAATAAAGCACAATCCTTCATGTCAGCACTTGAAGCCTTTTTTTTGACAATGAGCAAAATGTTAGACATTTCAGTGTGAATAGCTCTCATGATCCAGAAAAATACGAGCAGACAGTTTAATTGTTCTTGACTGTAAAAATTAAATCTCATACTAAATTTAATCTAGAGATCTATTCATATAGGGTTTTCCTTGATTTTAAACAAAAATTAAACTTGCATACCTAAGCATCTACACTGAACATTTAGAAGAAAATTCACACTAAGTGATTTATAACCATTCTTTTTATTCTGATTCCTATTCTCCCCCTACACCATTTTGTTTTGTTTTGTTTTGTTTTGTTTTGTTTTGCTTTGTTTTGAGACAAGGTTTTGCAGGGTTACCAGGCTGGCCTTGAACTTGCTGCAGTCCTCCTGCATCAGCCTTTAGAGTAGTGGGGATCACAAACATACACCATAATGCCTGGCCCTGTTTCTTGGCTTTCCTCACATCACCTTGCTTGGCCACGTTTAAATCTTTGCTGGAAATTTTAGCTCATTTCTTTCAATATCCAGGACCATCTACCCTGGTAAATAAGCCCAACTTTGGAAGTGCCTCTTTTCTTATATTTTAGGTTATTTGGTTATACTGAGATTTTTAATCCTCTGGAAAATTGTGAATTGGCAGGTTGTGCAGCATGCTCATTAATCCCAGACTTCAGGAGGCAGAGGCAGCAGGATCCCCAGGAGTTGGAGGCCAGCCAGGACTACATAGTAAGTTTAAGGTCAGTCTCAACTATCTAGTGAGATCCTATCTCACACACAGAGAGGTAAAGGGCTGTTTGGGTTTTTCTATTATAATAGAGCAGAGGATTAAAAGAACCAGGGAAAATTGTGAATTGGCAGGTTGTGCAGTGTTTTGTGATCAGGGTGAGTTTCTACCCTTTCTTTCTATTGGAAGAATTATGTGCTTTTACAGTTGCTTTGAAGCAGTTCATTCAAGAACACTTGACCCCACTTTTTAAATCCTTTGTTTTTGTTTTGTTTTCTGGTGTCTTGTCTATGTGCTGTCTTTACACCAAATTCTGGACTTAAAAATTCACAAAACTGACTTTATGTTTTAATTCTCATGCTTGGCACAGAGGGCTGGCTGCACAGTAAGTGGCATTAGACCCTGTAATTTGCATTTTAATCTAAGCAAGGACATTTCTATTTTCTTATTATACTTAATGGGTAGGAAAGACTTGGCAGGTATTCTCTTGTGCCCTGCCCTCATCCCGTGGCTCTTGAAGTGATCCAGCTCCTAGGACTTTGTGTTAACCAGGGTTTTTTTTCTGCCACTTGTGTTGGGGTCCATCAGGCTTGTCTGTGGAATTGTCCCCACTAGTAACAGCCCTCAACTAGTAAGTAGCCCAGCTTCTCATTCTCTTTGTTGGGACATCTCTGAGGTATGTCCTCTTGTAGGCTCTTGTAGGCTCCCAAAATAACCCCCACTTGCTTGGAGCAGGAACTTCTCCATCTCCCTTCTAAGTTGCTTGTACTCAGATTATTTTCCTGGGGTCTGATTCTGGTAGAATATGAGCCCAATACAGTTACAATTCACACAAATATTCAGCCACTTGGAACAGTACTAGTATATATATACTAGTATATACTAGTATACTGTGTAGTATAAATACTAGGCAGACATCACAAAATCAAGTCTATACTTGGAGAAGGGGATTTTAGTTTTCATCAGATTTTCAAATGGCTTTTTGTGCCTCCCCCCACAGAGTTAGGATCTATTGCAGTAAGAGAAAAGAAATACTTTTTTTTTTTTTAAACTTAAAACATTAGAGCAGCCAGTTTCTTTTTAGAGGACTGGCACACCGAATCTGTTTGGAAATCATTAAGGCATTATAGATATATGCGGGATCGTGTCTCAATAATTGATTTTTTGTTTTGTTTTTTGCACTGCTAGAGATTGAACCCAGGGCCTCTCACGCACTAAACAAGCATTCTGCTACTGTGCTGTATCCCCAGTCCTCAAGAATCGGATGTTAAAGACATGACTTTAATCTTACTTATATTATTGGTCATCATCATCCACATGCACAGGGAAAAAGAACCATAGTATCACCTGCACTCCCAGGCTTTACTTAAAATAAAATACTGTTTCAAATAGAGTCAGCCTGTTTTAAATTTAGGTAATGTCAGTTTTAGAATAGTTTTCTTTTTTTCTGATTATAAATGTAATCTCTTTTTGCAGAAAAATCTTTCAATCAGGAAAGCAGAAGCTTAGTTTACCTACATTCAGAAGCAAATCTGTTGACATTTCTTGTGTATTTTTAGGAAGTTTTTATTTTCTAAGCATCTGCAAGTATATGTCTTAAAGAATTGGGATCAATAATCATGTTATGTCATAAATGCTCTTTTAAAAGAACTACTTGAAACATTTACGTAGAATTCTGTCATATAGGTGTTCTGTGATTTATTTAATCCTTTACATCTAGACATTTGTGATTTTTTTTTTCAAAATAATGAAATTTCTCATAAATTCCTAATTTACTATTGCGTGAGATTTGAGCCACAGACATCATGACTACACTTACTTGAGAGTAACATGGTTGATAGGATAGTGCTTATAGAATGACAGATTTTAGACTGGAGACAGAGATTATCATGCAGAGCTGCTTCTTTTCGTGAGTAAAGAACCTGCGATCTGGAGAGGTGTTGACTTGGCTCACGGGCATGTCTGCATCAGGAGGCCTGTGTATTGTCCTTACAGGCTCCGTCTGTGTATGGGCACCAGGGTCACCATGTGACAGTCTTTGTAGGCTGAGTCTTTCTGACTTCCCTTGATTGTCATGTTGCTGTCTGTGGGCCATATTGCTGCTGCTCCTGCTCCTATCACTCCTACTACTTTTATTTAATTTTTATTTTGTGACCACTTGAGGGTCTTATGCTTACTTATTCAGTACTGTATGACTGAGCTACATCTCAACATCTTTTATATTTTGAGACAGGGTCCCAAGTAGCTGAGATTACAGGTGTGCACCACCACACCCGACTTTCTGTATTTCTTAAGGTAATCAGTTTGCAGCCCCAGCGGTCACCTTGCCTTACATTACTATGGTGAAAATACTTGGGAGATGATTTTAGGTTAAGAGCCATGAAACAGTGACAGGTGTGTGTGGTATCTTCTTTATCTGTGCTACTAGTTTTGTCATCTAGTCTCTTAGGCAGTTCTGAGTTTTAAAGCTAAAAAGCAGTGGGAATTATGTCTTGACCTGATACTTAAACCAGATTCCATGTTAATCCTCCAGACATCATGCAGGTTATAAATGATATATTGATCTTCAAGGCTAACATCTTTTCTTGTCATTTTATCAGTTGCTTCTTTTGCATTTGACTTTAGGCTTTAGGTATATGAATCCTTTGTTTTATTTTATTTTATTTTTGTCTTTGTAGGTGTTTCTATGTGTTTAAATTTTAGGAAAAGACTGGAAACAAAATTCCACATACAAATATAGAATTTAGATTTAGCCCAAGATTTGACATTCATATTTTTTTAAAGAGGCACTCATTCAAAATGTACTATTTTCTTTTTTAAAAATGAATGCAAGACACAGTTATCCTGATTGACTTAAATGTTCAGAAAAAGTCATTCAGTGTAAATCAAGCTCTTGATCCCTCAATTAGTCACTCTCCTTGTGTCATCAAAACTCTCACTTGGTGCTCTGTTTGTGGACTTACTGTCTTGATGAAATGATCAAATCTAGGAAAATCTTTCTGCTCCATGTTAAATAGCCTTAATTCTAGAAGCAAGTAAATATGAAAACTTAAACTCAAGATTCTACTAACAAAACCTTAGGCTCTAAGCTGCATAAAGATACTGATGAGGTGGCGATAAGTGGTGCATTTCAGAAATTTGCATTAGCATTTGCCATCTGTTGATGTGGTTCAAACAGTTTGTTGCTTCAAGTATCATATATTGTAGTTATTTTATTTAAATATAAAATAAAATGTGGAGGAAGAGAAAGGCCTATCCATGCTAACTAGCTAGTTAATTTGTAAAATATCTCTTAAGTAATGCCGTCAAGCCCTACTATATATAGTATTAGTAAGGTACAAAATAGTCCTGTGAAATATGAATTTGGTACATTGCAAGGTTAATGGAGTAAGCAGAGCAAGCCTATAAATCCAACCAACCACGAATTCCAGGAGGTTGGCAGCAGTTTGATTGTACAATATATTATCACAAAGTTTTGCTATAGTTTGTTCATTACATACAATCTCTACTTTGAAAATACTAGAGTTGTACTTCTCTTAAGTATGTTGGTGAATAAAATGGTGTTATTTACGGTCAACATCTCAAAGTAAATCAGTGTAACTCTTATAAGTAATTACATTGCCAAAAATCTTTTTTTTTTAATTTAGAGAAAAAAAGCAAAACAGAATAGAGGGTAGAAATAATACAGACTTTCAAATAAAAAAACAGTAAATCACTAGTTGATAAATTACATTCTGTAATCTTAATTCAAGTTACGAAATCAAAGCATAAAAAGTAGACAGTCATACAATGAGAGTGCAAACTATTCTGTTTGATGAACTAACAGAAACTTAGTAGTATGATCATCAATCTTTCACACTTAAAGATACACAGACTGGATGAAAAAGATGTATTTTTATACAATGGAATATTACTCAGCTATAAAAAGGATCTTGAGGCTTTTATAAGTAAATAGAGGCAATTGCCAAAAATCTTAAGTGCTAGTTAGATATCTCTTAAGTAGGAAAACGGGTCTGAAGACAAACCCTGAAACCTCTTCTTACTTTGAGAAAATATTACTAAGAAATCCTTAAATGTTTCCGTGCACAGTCCTGGGTCCGATGAGTAAAACATATATAGGAGCTACATGCATTCTGTAAGCTTTAGATGTATAATTTGCCTTCCATTAATGGTACCAAGGAGAGAAAGAAAACTTGTTGGCTGCATTAATAGTAGGGTCAGCTTTTCAAGGCCCCAGGAAACTCGAAATTGTAGGACCTGTATAATTATGTAGCTGTGTACCCTGGGTATGGTACCATGTATCCCATCAGCTACTGTAGACTCCTGGAATCTAGGTCTTTGTCCCTACCCCAAATGATCCTAGGTCCTGTGCTTTGTAGGTATGCTTTTCACAAATAAGGAATTGAAAGAAAACCATAACAAAGGGAGTAAACTTCTTGACTGTAGCAGCTGTATCAGATCCTGCACCAGTGAAGGGAGAGCAATGGTCTTGATTCTCAGGAAGTCAGTCAGCAAAGGGTAGACCTGTGTAAAAGGGTGCATTTGCTGGACATGGTGGCACACTCCCACTACTGTGGGAGACTGAGGCAAGAAGAACATAAGTTGAAGCCTGGGCAATTTAACAATTAAGTGAGACCCTGTGTAAAAATAAAAGAGTGAGTGAAGGAGCATCAGTCAAGGCAAAGTTCTATAAAATTCTGTTGTATTGATTAGCTGAGATTAGACAAAGATCCAGTTTCCTGATTTAAAAACAAAACAATATGGCTGGAGTTTAGCTCAGCTGCACAAGCACCTGCCTGGCAAGCACAAGGTCTTGAGCTCGATCCCTAGTACAAACAAGTAAACATAGCTAAATTCTCATGCCAGCTTAGCTGTAGAGATTGACTTCTGTACATATGTATCTGATAAGCCAAGTACGATGTATATTTCCTTAGTTGAAATTCGTAGCCAGGCTTGGCAACAGATGCCTGTAATCCTTGGGATGCTGAGGCAGGAAGATCTGTAGTTCAAGACCCTCTGTGTATTCAGGGGTTGTGAAAACAATTAGAAACATGAAATGGAATTTATAATGTTATTTTATGATGGTCACCCAGAGTTAACACAAGAAAGTGCAGGAAACCTATCCACAACACTAAAGACCTAGAATATTCAGCCAAGGGCCTGAATCCCACAGCAGTGTCCTACAGATGAAGACCCAGAGCTCATGCCAGTGCTTCCCACGAGTCCAACTGGAAGTCCAGAGCCCACGAGAAGGACTCATGCCAGTCTCTTTTACGCATCCATGCTAGGAAGGCTCAAAGGTCGGCAGTGGCAGCTAGAAGGTCTATGCCAGTGGGGCAAAGGAGCTGTGCAAGTAGGTTGAGGGTTCTACGCTGGAGCCGAAGAAGTCATGCTCAAAACAAAGACCAGAGCTGCCCTGAAAAGTATCACAGCCATCCTCAGCGACACAGAGGCCCTGAGCTCCTCTGATGATAAGCACAGTTGAGTACATGCCAGGAAGCCAGCATGACGAGTTCATCCTGGAGATTAAACGGCACACATCTTCCCCTCCAGAGCCAGGAAGCAATGCTCCATGTGAGGACCAGAGCTTCTCCAGGGGAACCTAATGGCTCAAACAGCAACACATAGGAGAACCCGCGACGCCTCAACGCCTCCCTTCTCCCCCACGTCTCTTATTTATGCTGGCAACTTTACTCGGAACATCTATGTTCAGCACCATGGTGATTTAATTCTGCTGACATTAAGCTAACCACCAGTTTTTAATCTATAAAACCACCAGGTTTAATCTATAACACCCTCTCTTTAAAAAGAAAAAGAGAAAAATAAATTTAAAAGACTAATAGTACATTTTGAAGTCCTGGATTCAGTTCCCAGTATTGCCAAGGAAGGAAGGAAGTTAATTTTAAAAATAAGAGAAATTTGTAATTATGACTAAAAACATTTTTAATATCCTAAAATAGATTGCCAAAGAATAGAGAGTTTAGATTTGAAATTTTTGAAAGGGTATGATTTGAAGCTTGTTAACTTTATGATAGCTGCAAGATACGAGGCTGCTGTATAAAAGTTATAGCTTTATTTTGGATTACAAAGTAATTATTTGGAATATTTAAATTAGAGAAGCATTTCAAAAGAGTACTTCTGAACCTTAACAGTTATCCTATGAAGTTGTGTGTTTTGTTTCTCCTGTTTGTTGATAGAATGTTGTAAGATAGAGTGCGCTCACAAACAGATGACATGATAGGATTTTGGCTTTTAGAGCACAAGAGGTGCTCTGGGCTATGCTGACAGTATGCAATCTTTAAATTGCTTGTGCCGAAAAGTCATTAACATGTTTCCAAAGTATTGTACCTAGGTGCTATACTAATTAAGATAAATGGAGTCCTCAGCAAGCCTGCCATTCTCCCACTACCCACTGCTCTGCACTGGCAACAGCTCATCTTTTTTCTATTAAATAGCTTTCTAAATATTTTGGTTTCGATAGACTCACGTAAGTTATTAATGATGGCTTAAACCTTCATCAGCATGGTGAAACACAAGCAGAATGCAGTTCAATTACTTGCATAATATTTTGGTAACTATATGAAAACATAATTTAAATTTTTAGAGAAAATGAAACTGGTGATTACTAACGATAATGAAGCTTTCTATTTATAGTATTCATGGCATGTTGCAAATTTGCAAAAGTACAGGGAGTAAGGTAATGAATACCTATGAAACTTAAATTTTTTAAAATCTTGTTTTTGCCAAGTTTAGTTAAGGTTTCTAAAGTTAGTCTTAATCTTTTTTATTACAGTGTATTTTAACTGTGTATGTAGATATGTATATTTCTGTAAATATGAGCTTTTAGATGTTATGTTTCTCTCCCTCCCCCCTAGCATGAGAGTTAGTAAGTCCCACCCACCAAGTTCCTCAGGGAAGGGACTGTGTCCATTCCTTTTCAAGACTGGGCTACCCAGCCCACATTTTCCAGGAGGTTTCTATTACTTTTATCTTTTCTTTAGTAATTTAAGTAGCATTTTTCTTCCCTCAGTCTTTTTAGTTATCCAACTTTTAGATGTTAAATAGTGGCTAACTTTTAAATTCAGCATAATTTAAAATTTTCATTTTTCCTTGGCATATTATTAAACTTGTATAGGCAGATTGTTATTATTATATGCAAATGAGATAATGTCTTTATCAACTTGGAAAAGAGCTCAAGTAATAACAACTGTATTAAAGGAAAGAAGCTTCATAAACTTAGCACATGTGATGAATCTATTCCTTGTTTTTGATAGGAGTAAAAGAGAGTCTCTGACTTCCTGTATGAATCAGACAAGCAAACTTTTCCATTCTGAAATGGAAATGTATTTCTAAAGTACTGATTATTATTCTTTGCAGCTTATTCTTGAGTGTTCTTACTTGCCTTATTCTTTAGCTCTATAACTTCAAAAAGAGAAATTTCATCTTATTTCTCAGGTTTACCTGATTTAATGTTGAAATCCAGGGCTTTCCTATAATTTGGCTTCCCTATTTTGCTTCCCAGTGTGTGCCTGTCCTTTTCTACTCAGAAGTTAGTGCCCACATAGAGGCTTTCATGTTTTGTGGCAAATGCTTCCATTCTTAGTTTTAGGTAACTGCCACTTCTTAAAATTTGTCTCGTATATGTGGTAGAATGTTTACTTGCAGATATCATTTGCTAAAATGGCCAGTATTCTTTCAAGAAAAAAAAAAAAACCTCCTGGGTATATAATAAAGTTACAGAGATAGGAAGTTACATTTTTAAAAAAAGATTTGAATTTTATGAAGAATTGAAATGGTCCTTACAATTGTTATAATTCACATACCTAAATTCACCCTTTAAAAGTGCACCCATTTTCATCATCCTAAAATCCCCAAGATAAACCCTGTTGCAATTAAGCAGTTACCCACTTTTTCCCTCTTCCCTAGCCCCTGGTAACTGCTAATCTACTTTTTGTCTCTATGGATTTGCCTATTCAGACATTTTATATAAGCAGAATCATATAGTATATGCACTTTTATTTCCTTTTGTAACTGAATAGTCCATTCTATAGCTATCCCACATTTGTTTATCAGTGATTGCTGCTATGGACATTTGGGTGGTTTCCATTGTTTGGCTGTCAAGAGTAACGATGCTGTGAACACATGTGTATGTTTTTGTGTGAACACGTAGTCAGTTCTTCTGGATATGTATCTAGAAATGGAATATCTGGGTCATATGGTAACTTTATGTTTAACTTTTTGAGAAACTGCCAACCATTTCCAAAGCAACAACACAGTTTCGTTTCTGTGTGAGAGTTCCAATCCTCTACATTCTTACCAATACTTGATTGTTTGTCTTTAATTATAGCTTTCCTAATAGATATTAGATGATAACCCATTACAGTTTTGATTCTCATTTCCTTAATGACTAGACACTTATACACATATTTTATGTGCTCATTGACACATATTTGATATTTGTGTATCATCTTGGAGAAATATTCATATCTTTTGTCCACTTTTTAATTGGCTTATTTCAAGTTCTATTACAACTACATGATTTCTTTTAGAGAGAAAATTTTGTAGAATTGAATGATAATGTTTGAGTAAAATATATGTCTAGAATTGACTTCAATATAACACATAAAAACAGCAAAACTGGTTAAACAAATGAACATTATCCATCCATATGTGTTATTGAAATGGTACCAACTTAGCTTATAGCTTTTGGTGTCAGCTTTTAAAACATTGTTAGTGACATTTTTACTGCGTTCTACTTAGAGTATTATTAGTAAAGTTTATAGAGTTGTTAACTTAGTTCTGTTTCTCATTGCTGAGACAAAATACCTGACACCCAAAATTAAAGAGGGAAAGGTTTATTTTATTTAGTTCACAGTTTGTAGAGGTTTCAGTCTGTAATCAGCTGGCTCCAAGGCAGGGTGGTTTGGCCAAACAGGACAGTGGCAGGCAGAATGTAGCAAAAGCAACAAGGGGCCTTAAACAGCATCTTTCTGCCCCTTATATTGTTCCAGGCTACTGAGATTAGGCAGGTGCCAAGCCAATCAGTGGGCTGATTTAGTAATCACCCACCCTTTAATCCTAGCATTACACAGTGAGTCAGTCACACACTCCAGATTCAGCTGTCTCTGAAAAAGCCCACCTGTGACTGCTTTAGGCTTTAGGGAGACATCCAGATACAAGCCATACTATGGTCCGTGTTGCCTTAATGAGCTGTCTGGGATGTCTACTAGCCACATGTGACTTTTAAATTAATTAAAATGCAAACTTCAGTTCCTTAGTCATACTGGCCACATTTCAAGTGCTTAGTAGCCACATGTAGCTAATGCCTACAGTATAGCGCAAGCATGCATTTCCATCATCATTGAAAGTTCCTATGGCAGTACTGATCTAGATTAAGTTTATTTTGGAGTTTCATACTCTAAGGAAAAGATCAATAGTTTTAGTTTTTTTTTTTTTTAAACCAAGTTACCTTAGAGCTGTTTGTGGTTTGTTTTTTTTTTTTGTTTTTTGTTTTTTGTTTTTTTTTGAGACAGGCTCTCACTGCATAAGCCTGGCTGGCTTTGACCTTCATATATAGCCCAGGCATCCTCTCCTGTGTGTTTTGTATGTCTTTCATATTTGTAGCAATTTTTTTCCTTGTAGTACTAGTGATCAAACCCAGAGCTTTGGACATGCTACAGTAAGCAAATTCTGTACTACTGAGCTACACCCCTAGCCCTCTAGCAATCTTCTTAACACCTCTAATGTCATTTGCAGTGTCAGGGTTTGGTTGTGTTTGCTATTTTTGTTTTCTTCTGAAATGTTAGATTGACACCTCTCTTTAATTCTTCACAACCTTGCTGAAATGCCTTGAAATTTCACTTGCAGATGACTGTGAAGGGAGAGAATTGAATTCTGGAAGGCTATGGTACAGTTGTTCTTGTTTGTTTTTTGTTTGTTTGTTTGTTTGTTTGTTTTGCAGCTCTGGAGTTCAAACATAGGGAAATTCTACCACTGAGCTACATCCTTATCCTTTTTAATTTTGAGACAGGGTCTTGCTAAGTTCCATGGCTGGCGGGAACTTGTGATCCTCCTGTCTTCAGTCTCCAAAATGGCTGAATTTACAGGTGTGTGACACCCTAACTGGTAAAATCAGTTATGAAAATTGGTATCTTTTAAAAAGTAAAGATAGTGTTAAAGACTTACGGTTAGTTTTCTTACATACATTTTGTTTGATTATTTTTCTTTTTCTTCCCTCTCTCTCTGCTTCCTTCCCTTCCTTCCTTCTTGTTGAGATGGGGACTCACTTTGCTTAGGCATGTCTCAAACTCCTGGGCTCAAGGGATATTCCTTCCCAGTCTCCCAAGTAGGTGAGGCTGCACCAACTGTGCCTGGCCTTTCTTTGTTTGTACAGTTTGCACAGAGGACTTTTTGCCCTCTGTTATTTGTTCCAGTCTTTTAAAATGGATTTTCTGCTGAAGCTCTCTTAATTTCTAGGCCATTGTGGGAATTCTTGATCCTTTCTCTACTGTTTGCTTTATGTGTTATAAACCAGTTGTGATTTCATTGTTATGTTTTGTTTTCCTAATTTTGTTCTTTTCTATCCATTTATTGTTACATTTGTATCTTCAACTAGTAATTTATATGAGATAATTCTTGATTATCTCATAAATTTCAGAAGTCTTACAGGACATTAACTCTAAGAGTTAGTGACAAGTATAAGAGCTATAGAGACTGCATGAAGCAAATTGTAAAGCAAGTAGTTTGGCTTTGTTTGCATTGAGTTGGTATTTGAAGGATCTCACTGCAATAGTGATTACATTTTTTTTGTTAATTGAATCTTGAACTTTAAAAAATTTTACTATTAAAAATCAATTCTAAGGGACATAATTTTTAAGCTTTTGGATTTGTTAACATCTTACTAAACCAGCTGAAGCTGAAATTCTGCTATAAGGAAATGTGCAGGTAAAATTAGGAGACAAATTAACAGATAATTTGAAAGATGTTGGTTTTCATCACAGGTCTGCAAAGTATTTTAAAAACTGCCAATGTAAAACATTGTCAACTGTTTTGAGTTTTCTTTACCCGTCTACCACCAGCCTGACTCTGTACTGTGTGCTAACATTAAAAGTAAACATAACAGGAGTGTGAATAGTTAGTTGTATAGTTCTCAAAGCCTCTTGAGTCTGAGTTGAATGCATCAAGTTTACTTGCCTTCAAGAATTGAAGCATTGAAGTTCTGTTCAAAGGTCCATCGCTTTTGTAATTTGGTGAATTTTAGAGATATTTAGGGCCCAGAGTTAGCATTTCCTCTTAATATGTATGTGCTAGTTTATTTTTAGGACGAGTTTTGTTCTTGCATACTCTGAACTTCACTAGGATGCCTTCTTGTTGGATATGCATATATGTGTCTTTTTCTCAAAGAGATATTACGTAATGAGGCATCTGACATACTTCTGTGATTAAGATGTGACAACTGACCTTTTTACCAAGTGCCATTTTCAAAAGTTGCAATGGGGGCTAATCTGATCTTCTCTATTAGAGCTATGTCCCCTTCAGTCTCCATTTTTTTCTTCCTGACTGCCTAATAAATTGCTTGTTTCTCCTTGGGAGGGGTGAGGGGAGAGGCTCTGCCATTATAAGTGGGTTGTTAGCTATGAATATGTTCTTTAAGGATGTGGTTTCAGGTAAGTGTGGTAAACAAAAGACTCCATAGTTCTGTAAACACTGAAAACCACTAATGAGCAGGATGTGAGCACTGGCTTACATATATTTGTCATTAAGGAGTGTTTACATTAGTGCAAGTTCTACTGATGGTAATCAGAATACAAGATAAAATCTTAGGATTTTCTTATAAGCCACCTATTTTAGCATACTCATTTTGCCTTGTATCCATCCAGTTCTCACCAAGTACCAGATCTTTAAAAAGGAGAGGAGAGGAGACTGGGTATGATGAAGACTGAAAATTTGATCATGCCCATCAAGGATTTGTGTGACTTGTCTTTCCTCTCTAGCAGAGATTCCAAAATGACAGCCTGCCTTGTCTAGATTTCTAGTTTCTCTAAGTAGCCACTGTTTATTGAATATTTACTGTCTAGCTGGCACTACCCCACACATTTCATGTGAATTAACTGACTCAATTAGAACAGACCTTTGTGGCATGTATTACTAGCCCCACTTTACAGGTGAGAACACAGAAATACATTATAAGTAAGTCATCCAGAGACACATAGCTAGGAAGTGATAGCATTGGATTTTTCAGACCAGCCTGCTTCTACATATCATGCTCTTAGCCATCTGCTGCTAAAGATAGAGTCTTCATGTCACCCATACCACTACTGTTCATAATTTCACATGTTTGCAAAATTATCTGGAGTTGTTCCTCCCCCAAAGACTGTAAGCTACATGGAAGAAGAGCAGTCGTTGCAGTTTTAGAGCCCATTATGAGCATCTGTCATCCATCAGGTGGTACTACACTATACATTTGTTCAATGAATGAAGTGAGTGGATGCCGTGCACTCCTGAGCTTAGGCATGAGACCTAAGGCAGGGTCACTTTTATAAGCAAAGCAGTTAACCCTTTAGCTTATTATCATCTTAAAGTGAGGGATTATTAAAGAAATTTCTGTGTGCCTATTGAGTTTTAATGCAAGACAACTTCCTAATGGCTAGAAATTTGCTTTTACAGTTTTATTTTGATCACAAGTATGAGAATAGGTATTAATTAGCTTATGTTTAGTAACACTCACCCTTAATGTCAATAATTAAAGTATATTAGCATATATAATCTAATTAAGGCTATATTTACAGTAAACTGTTATTTTATTTCAGTTAAAGCTCTCTTAAAAGAGATATTTGCTACAAAAAAGAAGTGTACATCCTCATTTCAGCCACAGTTGAATTTTTAAAATTCCTGTTTAAATCTATGCAGTCATTAACAGTAGAGTTCATATTAAAGGAATTATAAAAGTTAACTTTTATAAGGAAAATTGGATTTTATAACATGTAATTTATAATCATAATAAAATTATTTTGAACATGTTTTGCAGTTCCATCTCTAACTTCTTCTGTAATAGGGTATAATTAAAACTACATGAGGAAAATTTTATTATTAAACTACATGAAGTATGAAGATGGTGTTTTGTCATACAAAGTAAAATTTTTTTCCTTGTAGATTATTATTGCAGTAATAAATCAAGGTGAAATACAGAAATTTAAACTTGAGTATGACTGAACATTTCCTATATAAAATCGAATACGTTTTGTTTTGGTTTTGAATGCTAATAGTTTGGCAGTGTGGTAGTGAGTTTTAGGTGAAACTGCAGATTTAAAGAACAAAGTTTTGAAGGACTGTGAGACCCATGAGACCTACATGTGCCATCCAGCTTTCTGAGCAGTGTTAGTTTACTAAGAGTTGTAAGAGGTCAAGTATTTTACAGGGAGGGGAGGGTTGTTGAGAACAGAGTGACCCATATTCCAAATTCAGGTCTCCTGGACTAAATTGTAAGCAGCAGATGGACCAAATAAAGCATAATAAATTAGTACCTGCTTTCTGGCAAAATAGAAAAATACTTGAAAGACGTACTGATGCATATCACCAACAGGCCGTTGTCAGGACACATAGGAAATAGTGACTAAATCCTGCCTCACTTGGAATGGTTCCTTTTGAGCCTGAACATTGCATTTTTCCAGGCTGGCCTGTAGATGTTGAAATGGTGAGCCCAGTGACAACTTTTCTAGGTTGAGTAATGCTAGTTGGATATTGGACATTTTAGCTATAGCTATGCATGCAGAGAATGATTATGGTCAGAATTTTGGAAATATTTTAAACACAAAGGAAAAATGTATTTCATCTAATTTAATTATCTTATGCCTGTTTCTAATCCTGTGATATATTTATGAAATATTTTGCATTAGCATCCTCACATAAGGTATAATTATAGACAGGTATGGGACAGAGAAGGCAAAGAATAGAGGCAGGAATATATAGTTTGTCATATTATGATTCAACTGATAGTGGTGATGTTTACACTTCTCAGCTTTGTGTGACTGTTAAAAGTAATTGCAGATAACATAGTAAGTCCTTACGGTCCTAACTGGAATGCTTTTCACTGGCCCAAAGTGTTCTTTTTTGGGCTCATTTTGTAAGCTATACTGTGGTTCTGTATATTTCCGCATACCCACTGTCTTCATCATAACCTTTAGAAATATGGTATTATAATCATTGTGTGTTTTACACATGACAAAGTGAAGTTAAAAGAAGTCTGTAATTTACTCCACATTATGAACTAGTGAGTGATTACATCAGAATCCAAACTTAGTTTTTTGCTGTAAAAAGAAAAGCCTTATTTGACATGCCATGGCTCTAAGATAGGGTTATAATGTATATCTAGATGTTCCACAAAAAGCTTCCGCACTGATAGGCGGGGCTTTATATGGTGACTGGGTTCTCAGGGCTTATAGTTGGCTTGCTGTTACATAGGAGATGAGGTCTGATCTGAAGAGGCAGTCACTGGGGGCTGAGACCTACAAAGGTTGTTTATCTCCCTTCCCAGCTCCTCCCTCCACTCTCCGCTTCCTGTCTGGCAGGAGCTGAGCAGTTGTTCCTCTGCCATGGCCCTGTGCTGTGCCTTGTCCTGCCTTGGAACCATACCACTGTGGACTGAAACATGAGCCAAAATAAACCTCTCATCCTTTAATTTTCTGGTATCTGGTACTTTGTCCCACAAGTGAAGAAGGTATGATGAGTTTAAGGTTTGGGTTTGGTGAGATTTAATGTTTAAATATTTCTTCAAGTTAAGCTTAGATAGACTAGTTCTGATAGAATGTGAAAGTTAAAATAGTTTGTGCAAATATTCTTCTGCACTGTTTCCATTCTGCCATTCTGAATTCTGAGTAAGGATGTTATACTATACCAGTGCACAGCACAGTCGAGGCTCATAGGAACTTGATGTGCAGTGAATGAATGAGTGAAAAACAAAGGTTTGACTTGTTTCTGTGCCTTGTAAGAGAAACTCTTTGGGGAGTAAATGTGATGAGATACACCATGTAAAATAAATTCAGTAGAAAACTTTAGAGATGTGCATAAATCATAAATGATAAAATGGATTTGCTTCTTCAGTTATGGAATTTCTTACTTCTGAATTCACCATAGAATCAAAGCATATTCTGGGTAAACTTTCCTTTTTTCCCCCTCATTTCTTCCCTCTAGATACAGTTTTACCATAGGAACCTACTAAATTACTTACAACCATCATGCAGTCTGATTTCTGTATTGTGTGTTCTACAAATTAAGTTTTGCATTCTCATGAAATCAAATTATTAAAAAACAGTGGGAGACAGGTATGAGGTTCAGGTAGGGCATGAAAGCTTAAAAAATAGCTGATAAGTTTGCTGCATTCTGGGTGCACTGTCTTACTTAGTGCTCCCTGGCATTCACTGTCCCTGCTAGAATTTCTTTAGCTTCTCAGCGTTTTCTTCATCTCCTTCATTTGTTCTTAGTCTGGTTACTGAGGCTTTCCCAGTGATGCTGTTGGGCTACACTTTTATACTGAGCATGTGCTCCTTTCTTTTTACTATACCACTAGTCTTGTCCCACTTCTAAGTCAGGTGAGGAGGCATTCACAAGAAGAGATCATCATCAGTGCTACACTGATGGTTTGAAGCTCAGTGTTTTACTGATCTCTATCTACCCCTTTAGGTTTGTGGTGAACAGTTCTTAACAGAGCGTTCAGTGAGTGGTACCACCTCCTGGAATTCATACTCCTCTGTAATCCTTTCCATTGAGCATTGCCTGGATCTATTTTTCTTTTCTCATGGACAGAAAATATTCCTTAGGGGCAATATTACAAATATCAGTGTTACCAAGATCTTGATGTTATCAACAATTATCAGTGTTACCTGGTGAAAGAGTTTAGAATCCCCAGGCTGTTTCAGGAAAAAGGGTAAAGCCAGTCAGTGTTTTAAAAGCTAACACCTGTAATCCCAACATTCTGGGAGGCAGAGACAAGTTGGATCCCAGCCTAGATAATCTAACATGATCCTGTCTGAAAAAAATTAAATAGGGTTGGGAATGTAGCTCAGTGCAAAAGCTGTGGGTTCAGTCCCCAGTGCTGAGGGAAAATCTGGAAGACTGCCTGGAAACTGGACCCAGCAACCAGGGTGGGGTCCCCTGTGCCTGTGAAAGGAGCCTTATCTTCTGCTTTAGAGACCTTGGGAGGGACCTTGAATCTTTCCAAACCATTAGTTTCTTATCTTTACAGTAAATGGATCAACCTGATGACCTTGATAAAACTCTTCCATTCACATTCACTACATCAAAATATTTAGCACTGCACATTTAATAAAAGTTTCATTTAAAACAAAAATGAACAAAAAACTGTCAGGTACCAATTTGTTTCTTTTTTTCCATCAGAAATCATAAGAATGAAATTAGTATGGCTTCCTAAATATTTTGATATTCTTTTTGTCTGGGCTGCTTTTTAAAAAAATTACTATTTAACTTCCTAGAGTTTTGGTTTTTGTAGTCATAAAGGCAGGTTTTGGTGGGGGAGGGCGTTGTTTTGTTTTGTTTTTGAAACTGGAAAATGAACCCAGGGCATTTGCAATGAGTTACATCTTTACACTTTAAAAAATGTTTTTGACATAGAATCTCTTCTAAGTCACCAAATTGCCCATCCTGTGCCCCAACTTTCAAACTTCTTGTCTCAGCCTTCCAGCATGCTTGAATTACGGGTATGTGTCATGATGCCCAGAATGAAGACGGATTTAATAAGGTCACAGTATCTTCATCTTTTTGAGTTTGTGTCCCATCAGAGATTTCTAAAGCTAAAACATCAATTACTCTTTTCAGAATTGATGGCTAGGAGAAAAAAATGTGATGCATGTAGTTTTCTGGTGAGATTTGTCTGGTAACCCTGAAACCGTGTCTCTAGACTCTGAACTGCCCCTGGTGTCTAACGGTGGCCATCACATGGTACCGTGTTCTCCTGACACTTGTGCCTAGTGTGCCACCTGTGCTGTTGTGCATGGATGCAGGGAGACTGATTTATTAACTCTTTCTTTTCATTGTCAGTATCAGAAACTAAATTCTGCTCATTTGCTGAATTTAAGTCTTGCGTCATACATGAGTTTACAGGATGTTCTTACCTCAAAGATCAGTAGAAATCATTTTCAAAGCAGTATTTATCAAAGGTGAAAGTATATGCATTAAAGTGTAATGATTGTTGTTTTGTTTTGTTTTTGTACCGGGGATCGAACTTAAAGTGTAATGATATCCTGTAAACATGGACAAGACATGGTAGGAAGATCCTCAAGTGAAAGGAATCTGGATTTCCCAAATCTGGCTCTTGTTCTGTTGAACTCCAATAACCCTTGGGACACACAGTATATCTCCTGCCCCACCCTGTGCACCCACACTGCCTTTGAAAAAACAACTAACTGAATAATTCTTCAGCTCTGGGGCAGAAGGCAACAATTAGAGGAAGTTTTATTCTCAAATTGTCTTAAAGTAAATACATTAGCAATATGGAATCAAATGAGATTTACTTAAAATATTTTCACCCAGTTTAAAGGTGTGTGAATCATTAATACCAGATGTCATTGCTATGTGGAATTTTTTTCAGAGGTGAAATTGCAGTATTTGAAGCCAAAATGTGTAAATTAAACTTCTAAAGAACTAATTGTGATAGCTGATTGGTAAGTGTCAACGTGAACATACTGATGTAAAGGAAATTTCGGTGCTCATCTTTCTTGGTTCTGCTACCTAGTAATAGACCAAGACATCAAGTTCAATTAAAAAAAAAAAAAAACTCTTAAAAGGGAAAACAAATGTGGTATCTACAAGAAAAAAATCATTTATACTAAAATTTTTTGAAGGAGTTAAAGAGATAACAAAAGTAAAGTAGATGTATTTTTAGACCTTCACAGAACCTGTAACCAATCTCCACTTTTAATGCTGTTTAATGCTGTTGGACTTAAATGGTGATACTAGCTGATTTGTCATAGATGGTTGAAGTTTAAAAGTGGGAAATAGCAAGTGGGAAATCAGGATAAGCAAGCATTTTCTACTTAAGTGCAAATAAGGTTCTTGAGAAATTATGCAGAATGATTTTAAACATCGGCTAATCTATCTTGATGGTCTTAAAAACCTGAATATCTACAGGTCTTTTAAGACCTGTAGATATTCAGGTTTTTAAGGGTTAACACTGTCAAACAGTGGTGGCAAACCAATGGAATGAGTGCCACTGCTGATTGTTTACCATTGAAAAGTCTAGAAGGTTTGCCATTACTGCTCTAGAAGACCCATGGAGCTCAGTCTCCCTGCCTCTTACCAGTGTTCTCCCTGCTCTGTTCACTTTGTCTGTGTTTATTTTGTAGATGTTTTTTAGTTGGATCTTAAGGAGGTTTGAGTTGTTTAGCATCTATCCACCTTCTGCCATTTGCTCTTAGTCTAATACAGTGTTAGTGAATCTTTTAGAGACAAACGCCTGATCTGAAGCCCAAAGCCCACTTATTTATTGCAAAGTGCCAACACTGGGATAAACCCAAATGCTGAGGTTTTAGTTTAGAAAAGCAGCTCAGACATTAAAATCTTTGGTCTTAGAAGAAAATCAAATAACACACCATAGGTGCCGTAGGTTCACCACTAGTCTAATATCTTCAGTGTTTTTGTTTTCCTTTACAATACGTATTTCTTATATGCTACCCATTATATATTCTTATATATGTTTTGTCTTACGAAGATTGTTACATAAATGTCATTCTCTTTCAGTAAATATTTCCCTCTCAGCAGTTTGTTTTAAAAATCCATCTCTGATACTGTGTCAACATCAGTTTGTTGATTCTAACAACAGTTCAGTGATTCACGATGTGTGCCTATCCAGTTTTATTTCTTCACTTCATCTATGACGGACACTTAGATAGCTTCTACTTCTTGTCATCACCAAGGGGACTGCATGCCCCTTGGGGTATGTATGACAGTTTCTTTGGGGATATATGACTAGTACCAAAAGCTGGATCATAAACTTTGAGTGTGTTCCTTGTTTGACTTGTCTAAGCTGTGCCCCAAGTTTTCTAGAATGGTGGTGTCATCTATATATACTCCTACCCTTCTTGCATGTGGCATGATCCAGCTTTTTAATTTTTGCAGCCTGTCAGATATAAAGTAGTTTATTTTCAGTGTTTATTTCCCAGTTTTCTTATGAACTTGATCATCTCTTCATTCACTTCATCATTTTGAGTATCCTCTTCTGAAAATAATCTTGTTTATGGCTTTTGCTCATTTTTTCTGTTGAAGTTCCTGTCCCTCTTGCGTTGACTTGTGTATTTGTCCCTTATTAGGGCATTACAAACACTTTTCAATCCTTGCTCTACATGTGAACCTTATCCATTAAACCGAAGCCCCTAAACGTGCTTTTGCATTTATGTTTTCTTCTTCTGGTTATATAGCATGTAGGTTTTATTCATGTTCTTCTCTTCCCCCAGGTCTCTAAGGTATTCTGACATTTTGTTTTTCTTTTTCCTCTTCCTTTTTCTTCTTTCTTTGCAGTACTGATCTTCCAGTCCAGAGCAATGCGCATGCTGGCATAGTCTTTATGCTTAGCATTTATACCCTCCATCATCTACTAAGACATATTTTCTAAATTTTTTCATGATTCACATTGGCTGCAATTTTATTTTCCACTTTTAAATTAATAAGCTAATGAGATAAAATAATACTGAAAAACATATAAAAAATTAGAACATACTTTTGGCCCTAGTGACCCAATTTTTGTGATATACACTTGATTATTTTGTTTCTTTGATGGTTATCTCCTGATTTCTGAATAACATGTGTGTACTATTTGCTAAATCATCAGTTTTCAGTATCATTTATTATCTGAGACTCTACCTCACACCTCTCTTTTCCCATTTTTGTAATATGATTATTAAATCACTATTATTTGCATTGTTTTGACTATGAACACATTATTCCCCAATAAGCAAAGTGTACTTTTCTGTTTTTCTTAGAGCATAAGTGCTTTTTCCTCAGTGGAAATACTGTCTCATTTTTCTGTTTCCTTCATTGGGTTCTACTGCCGAATCTTCCTGTATCCTCTTTGCTGCCTCTTAGTACCATTTTCCATGAGATCAACTCAGCAGATACAGTGAGTTCTATTGTTTTTTCTTTGACTCACACTTTTGGGACAGCCCTCTGCCTTCCTGCTCTGTCATGCACGGGTTGCTCCCTAGGCCTGCCCACAGTATCATTGTGCCTAAATAATCCTCTCCAGACACTGAAGTGGCCCCGGCAATTTTTTCTTGCAGGTTAGAAGGGAAAGCCAGGGAGAGTTATGTTAGCTAATTCAGGGTTTGAGGTCTCAGAAGCTTGAGCTCCTGTAACCATGTTGGGTGCTGTCTTCTGGTCACAGACAGCCTGTCTTTTTGGCAAAATACTTTCCTCCTGAAATTTTAGGGGTGGTGAGCCTTTCTTACTGTCTAGGCCTAACTTGCTTTTCTCCCTCTTGCCTCGCTCTCTTGCTCATCCACCCCATATATATCTCATCTTTCATCTGTAGTGTGATTATTGATGTACTATACCAACATTTCTTGTTCTTTGTGCAGGAAAGGAAAGGAATCCAGGGGTGCAAAATTCATTTAAAATGAAATTGACATTTTCTGACTTACCAAGAAGTAGGAAAACTTGCCATTATAAAAAGTGTATCATTTTCTTTTTAAAATCTGGGAAATGTAAATGATTCACTAATGAAGAGGAAAAGCTGTTTGCATTTAGCATATTTCTCATTATACTTCAAGGCAGACATTCATCCACTATACTACTTCAGGCATTTTACCCTATTTTCACCACTCACGACAAGAGAGTATGTTTTCATTATGCACATTCTGAAAACCATTTCACTTCAATGTCTCTTTTTTTCAATTGTGGCAGGAAAAACAGATTCTGTATAAAATAAAGACTTACTAGTCACAAAAATATGTGACTCTTTTTGTAGTATTGCCTGAGGTTTAGTTGAAATATCATCTGTACCAAAGTGTACTGTGAACTAGAAACTTGGTTGCAGAAGTATGAGTAATTTTAAATACATCTTAGTTATTTGAAAGTAGGTGAGCAAATTAGACCACATGTCTGAAGCAGTGATTAATAACATTAAGGATGATTTGTTTTGGAATAAACTATCTGAACTAAGCAATCATGGATTGTAAAAACATTTTAAAATTAATAGGTCACTTTCATTATTCACTTATGTCTTACTTAGATTTTTAATATGAAAGTTTGTAAACAAATTGTGATGACTTTCTTAAGATACTAAAAACATTTAATAGTTCTTTTAGTTTATAGGTACAATTACAGTCTTTTAAAAAATAAAGATTTTCTTTTTGTGGTTTGTTCACTAGGCAAATTTGGGCTGATATTTTAACTTTTGAATCTATTATCAGTGAAAGAATTTCTTTATAGTCATTAATCATAACCTGTTTTTTTTAAAGGGGTGTATGAATGTAGAGATACTTTTAATGTTTAATTATAGTAAATTGGTATCAGTTTGAACACATTTATTATTTGGGGGGAAGTACTAGAGATTCAACCCATGCCTGGGCATGTGCTGCACCATCAACTGTATATCCCAGCCCCCAAGCGTATTTTCCAAATGACTACAGTGACATGGTAACTTCACCATTTTGTTTGGCTACATTAGCATTTATGTATTTTTGAATGGCCTTCCTTTATCCTTTGGCTCTTTGCTTAGTTTATATTTTCAAGTTCCATTTCCTCTTTCCTGCTTTCCCTATTCCCCTTTAGTTCTCTTGCTTCCTTGCCCAGCCCTAGATATAAATCACATGGAGAAAGAAAATATTGATTGGGCAGTTATATTCTCTTAAAATCTTTTTTTCATTTCAGTGTGGCTTAGAAAAAAAGCCTCTCAGTCATTCTGGGAACCGACAGGTTGGTAGTACAGATTTCAGGAGCCAAGTCTAGACCTAGGCTTGAGTCCCAGACTTTGTCATTTCTATCTGTGTGACTTCAGTCAACTTATTTAACTTTTTTGGCTCTGTGTTTTCAATTTTGAAGCAAGAATGATATATAACTGAGTTCTGTCTTGAAGATTAAGACTATAAAGTTGGAAAGCGCTCAGCAATGCCTGTGTTATGGGAGCTGATGTTGCTGTTCTAGCATTAACTTATCTGAGAGGAAGGTAGAAACCATGCATCTTTTTTTTTTTTTTTTTGGTGGTACCGGGACCCAACTCACGACCATGCACTTGCAAGGCAGGCGCTTATGCCACTGAGCTAAATCCCCAGCCCCACGTCTTATTTTTAATACTGTTGTAACTTTGAAAATCCCGGTAAATACTGACTACTCAGTGTGCATGCAAAACACAACAACAAAAAAGGATAGGGTAGAACTAAGTGGTTCATCCAATGTTTTCTAAGTATTATAAACTCAGATACAGAGTGTGTAGAAAGAGAATGAGAAAAGAATAAGAAGGTAATAGGGAGTGGGTGGACCCCAAGTCTTTGCTCCTGATTAAATAAAAAAGTACAAATGATGGATGAATGATGACCCTGAGACAATCAGAAAAAAGATTATTCCAAACTCTGTGCCTTTTTATAATTTTTAAATGAGAATATAAAATTAGAATTGTAAGGTGATTTGAAATAAAAAATTTATTAAGGAGTTTTTAAAAGAATCATTTTTATAGCCTTTGCTTTATTCTCATGGTGGGTCTGTATTTTGGTACTTCGTTCAGAATGTGTACTTTGAGGTACTTCAAAAAGGTTAACATTTTATCGTGTTACTAATTTTACACAATTTTCCAGAAAGATTGCATGCATTGCTAATTGTTAATTCTCTCTCCTTGGGTTTTGTTTTCCTTTCCAGCAGTCCTTCAGTTGCAGTACTGTTTGGGAATCTGGCTTACTATGCTGATGTTGGTTTTGTAGCTGTCTTCCTGGAGCTCTTTTCAGCCCGGGGGATGCTACGGTGTCAAACAGTGGAAACAAGTTGGTAGGGCACACACAGGCTTCTGCATTCTAGAACCATGCCTCCCTCTGCTTTCTTCATGTGAACTTGTTCAACTAATACCCTTAACTCTGTGTCAATATCAAGAGGGCTGTGGGTTTTTTTCCTCCAGGTTGAGAGATTTTTAGGGACACAGTCAGTTCTATCTCTGCTGACGGGGCACAGCTTTCTGTAGCACATGTGGCCTGTGGGAGTGACAGCATAGCCTGTGGCCATGGAGGAGTAGAGTTTCATCCACCCAGGGACTGAGCCTGCAGCCCTGGTGTCTCCTCTCTGTCAGTAAAGCAAGCACAGTAGCATGTGCAGGAAGAACAGTACAGCACCCCTGCATGGAAAAGCCTGCTGCAGGAGTGTTTTCAGGGGTTCAAAGTAGCAATCACTTTAGCTTTGTTATAGTTTGAGCAGTTTACTATAGTAGTTAAGGTAGGAGGTTTGTAAAGCTTAATTTTAGATGCATAAGACTAAATACATTAGACAGTTTTTTAAGATTTAAAACTTGATCTCTTTTACAGTAAAAGTGTACTTGAGGGTACACCTCATCCAATCCCAAGTGGGCAGTGTCCCAGTGGGGTACCCCATCCAGCACTAGAGCAAGCCCAACAGGCTGCCTGCCCATCTGGTACTTTTGTAATTGGAGTACTGCAGTGACTTACCTGGCTGTTGCCCTAGCTTATTCTTGGAAGGAGATTATGCCTTGTGACCTAGTTGTGTTTCCAGCTATAGAAAAACTGTAACTACTGAGTTTGGGCCAGATAATGTGTAACACATGTGTGCATTTGGAACAGCAGAGAAAAGTGTTCTGATGAGCCTAAAGGATAATTGGGCATGTGTCCATTGGCCCACAGAAATACTTATATATGTGTGGGTGGCCAAGCAGAGAACCCCTTACCCCTACTACACTTTTATAGCCTGGTGGCCTGGCTTCATGACAAAGTAGTCTAAATCATGCCATTGTATTTGTTTTTTACCAGTTAGAAATGAAGTTACTTGTTTTGGGGCAGGGTCTTGTTCATACTTGTACGAAGTAAAAAACTACCTCTGCCTATGGATTTGTCTGGAATTTCTTGAATAAAATGAATGACACTAGAGCATATGCAGTATAGCTATTTGGAGTTGAAAGTAAGATGCATGAGTTAGACAAAAGCTCACCTCTCCAAACTTAAACTTGAAGCATCTGATTCTGTTATCATGCACAGCAGCATGGATCAGTTGAGATGGTAATCTCCCAGAAATGTTAGAGAGTGCTAATTAGTGTACTAATGCTAGAGAAAGCAGTCATGAAAGTCATCCACAATGGTAAGCTGTTGCCACTTCTATGGACAGTATATAAGGTAATTTAGTGTATTTTACATTCATGAATAATCAGGGCAGGCTAATCTTGTGTGTTTGTTTCCTAATTACTTTATTTTTAGCACTCTCATCATTTCTTTTTGCTGAAAGAAGCTGGAACATCCTAACCGCAGTGCAGCACACATAGACACCCTTTGAACAGTAGCAAATATGAATGCCCAAGTCAGTTCAGTTGCTCCTGTAGAGAGAGCAATCATCCAGATAACTGCAGTAATGACAACCTTGTTGATTATACCAGTCAAAGTCTATTATTAAGCATGCAGAAATTTTCATTTTTTGCCTTACAAATACATTTTTGTTCTTTGGTAAACATACATAATAGCAAGAAATAAAGATAATCCATCATCATTAAACCCAAGTTCTATAAAGATAAGGTACAGAAGCTTTCCTTGCTTATAGTTCCCCAGCAACAGAAACCATAGGGTTTAATTAACTTAACAGCAATACTGTAGAAAAATACAAGCCTGCAAATGGCTATCCACATTGATTTTGTTTTCCATGAAGTACCTTCAAGTCAGAGCCTATGACTTCAGCTATGGAGTAGATGCCAGCATAGGTGAAACTGAGGAAGCTCCCCACGTTGTTGGTCCAGAACCATGAAGCTAATTTTACAGAGTTGGCCACATTGAGAGAGACGCAGGTTTCTGGGAAAGGGCATGGAAAAGCAAAAAGGTACTTGTACCCTGAGGTCCTAGAACAGTAGTGTCTTTAGGAGCTTCTACTCCCTAGTTTAAAATCTTGATGATCCACCTTCCTGTTTGTCCTCTAACTGCTTGCTGCTTGTTGCTGCCTCTAACTGGGAGCCATTTTATATAGCAGTTGCTTAGTCTGAGACCTCAGAAATAGGAAAATTTACCATGGCTGCTAGACCTGGACACAGATGGGTTTTAAATTGAACTTGGCAAGGACAACAGGCATCTTGGAAACTCCCTAAGGAAGGGTCCAGTTCAGCAGTGCTCTGTGAACACTGTTCTCCCCTGGGGCAGATTTCTGTACTGTGTTGTACCAGGCTTTATTACTCTCTGCACTGTGGCCTCCAGTGGGCTATTTGACTCCTCTATTGCTTTACCAAAAAGCCTAACGTTACGAGTTAGAATACTTCAATACAAAACAACAAACGCCAGTATTTAGTGTTGCCTTGCAACTGTGTCTTCTTGACCTCTGTTGGTATCCACTGACGTCATTTAAAATGAACCATTTCATTTGTAATAGCTGCATGCCAAGTTGGTTTATGTGCTTCTATTTCTCAGCATTCCACAGATGCCACATTACTCAAAGCTGTGCTTTAGTGCATCTTTACAGATTTTTTCCTCTGTGGTCTGCACAGCCTCCCTACTTGAGCTTCTCATGTAGCAGGTGCTTGTGCACCCTGCTAACGTCCATCTACGGCACAATCCCAGCCCGTGGAACTAAGCTGCAGCAAGTGTGGCCGCAGCACTAGTGACCTTGCTGTGCTCTAGAATTTTGCCTAGGTAAGTTTTCCTTGTCTAAAACAGGTTGTGACCTCCATCTTGCCACTTTTCAGTCCTTAGCATCATTAATGCTACTAGATTGTTTGCAGGCACCTAGGGGCCTTCTCCAAAATGTACCTGAGAAGCTTGGTTGTTGGTATCAGGCAGTAGTATTTGGACAGTCTCTCTAAAGTACACTTGATGATACTTTCATTCTTATTAGAAGTTTTATGAGAGTTGGGAGTGCTTAACTACATAAAACAGAGCAAAAAGAAAGCTGTTTATTTGACTTTAGTACATTCATGATGAAGAAAGGACAGTCCACTTGGATTTAAAGACTACCACTATGAAATCTCAAGCTTTTAGTGAGTAAAATGAACAGTCATATTTTAGGAACGTTGGGAACCTAGCTTGGCTGATGATGTAAACTTAGCAGATATCTTGACAATGTTACTGAGAAATAAGGTTCTGGACACATTAGTGACCCCCAAGTCCATTAGCACCCACAGGCCTCCTTTGCAACTTAGGGTCCATAACAACTCTGGCTCTGGTTTCTTCTAAGACAGTCTTCCTGTTCTTATTGGAGTGGGTTCCCCAAGAAACTTCCCAAAGATGCCAGAGCCCTTACTCCCAAGCTCGTTAGTGACTAAGGCTGGAAATTTTAGTTTGAATAGTCTGTCAAGTCCCCCTGAACTTCAAAAGTCCATGACAGAACTCCTTCAGTTCCTCCCTCTACTTTTCCCCTGACACCTGGCTGTGTCTAAGTGAATGTCTTGTGGTCTCCTCATCTTCCCTTAGGTTCCCTCCATTCAGAGCCCTGCAGCCTAATCAGTCTCATGCACAACATAAAACCACATCTCAGATACAAATATATACTTGGTACAGATGTGTACGTGAAGTGGTTCATAAAGTTGTGTTAATTCATATGCTAATAGGAGCTGGTGGTGATGCACTTGTATTTGTAAATGCATTTGGTTATATTTGGTAAACCTCTACTGTATGTGATATGTTTTTTAAAATAAGAAAGACATTCATAAAAGCATAGAACAGTAAGTGTTCTCTGTTTTAAAATAAACTTTTGGCACAAATCCCTGAGACTATCTGCTCTGTGGTCTTCTATTTATGTATTTAAAAATGCTATGGGAATTCTTGGTAAGAAGTGTTAAATCTTTAGGCCTATCATATAACTCACTTAGTTGTGCTGTCCACATCTGTTTTGCATAAATTCAGTTAGACCCTCCCCTTGTAGGAATTCTTCAGCCTAATTAAAACCTTGAACCAGAACACATGAGCAGGAATTGGAACAGCTCCTGGAAGCAACATTTGTCAGATGATGTAAGCAGTATTCAAGTTGTTAACTGTACTCGCTATGCTTCTAATATTTCATAGATGCATGTCAACTCGTGTAGAAGATCTGTCAAAAGGAATTTCAGTACTGTTTTATCCTTAAATTGTTATATTTAACTGGTGGTTGATTCTTAACACCAGCTGTGCGATGTTCTCTTGATTCTCCTTTTGTCTTTTTAGTTTCCTTCCTAAGGTCAAAAACACTCTATTTTTAAAAAAAGAAAAGGCACTAATGTTTGACCTATTCAATGTAAATCTCATGAGTAATTTTATAAAATAGAGTATATTTGGAAAATGAAATTATATCCCCATATATAAAGTCATTTTAATACTATTTTTTTGAGGTGGGATACACCTGTAATTTCTAAATTTTGCCTCCAAAATTAGTATCTTCTATTTCTCATTGAAATTTTATGTTAAAATTTTGAACATCCAAGTGCTTTAAGTCTTCTATTTAATTTGAAATATTAGCAGCTGGACAGAGATTATACCAGTCACTTAGGACTATTTGTAATCCAAAACTCAATAAATTTTTGAGTTAATTATTGAGAGTCTAAAAGTACTTAGTATTGCCTGCATTATATCTGTAACTAAAAAAATTGTCCTTAACATTTTTATTAATAAAATTTTCTGCAAATATAAGCCCAAACATTTTCATCTTTACAGTTATAGAAACATTTTATTCAATTATATTACCTATGATTCTTTAAGACAGTGGTTCCTAACCTTAGTGTGTGTCAGAATTGCCTCAGTGGCTTGTTAAACATACTCTTACCCTTACTCTTAACCAACCCTGAGTTTCTGACTCAATTAGTCTGGCTATTGTTTATAGTACTGGACCACATTTGGAGAATCACTGCATTTCTGCTAAGTAGTTATTTTAAAATACAGTGGTACCTCAGTTTATGAACTTAATTTGTTTTATGATTTAAAGGAAAACAGCCACATTCGTGTTTGTGTAGGGAAGGTGGCCACAGTTTTGTATTTCATCTGATGTGGAATTTGTGAATGGAACACAACTTTGTTGAATGCTTTTATTTGAGAACCAAATTGTTTGTAAAGAAGTATTCATGAAATGAGACACTACTGTACAGTGAGTATGAGCCATAAGAGACCATAGGAAAAGTTCACCATAGCTTTTATATTTAAGTTTTTTTTCTTTTAAGCCATATCATGTTTTGCCGTTCTCAGGAGCTGGCATTTTACTTACTTGATTTAAATTTATATAGTGATGACAATGTGTTACTTTTACTTGGTGAATGACCAAATATTCATGTACAACTTTTCTTTAGTAATTTGAGGGATGTTGAATGGAGCTTTCCCACTGATTGATATTGTCAGCTTCACATTAGAATTAGTAAGATTCTTGTGAAGTGTTGGAATACACAAATGAGTAAGTGGCTAGACAGCCCCCCATCCCCAGTAATGGAATGACTTCTTCAAAAGAGTTGTCTAGTTTATTGATGTTTTAACACTGTTATGCTTTTCATACTCACGTCTTGAAAGATATTCTCATTGATAGTAGTCCTTCTACCAGGAAGAGCAAGAGACAAATGTAAAAACCCACTTCCTCACATTATTTTTACTACTTTGAATAGGGAGTAATTTAAAGTCCCTTTGGCTATGATTTGGGTTCATTTATTCAAGCTAACTTTATTTTTTGATAGGGTCTTGTTAAGTTTCCCAGGCTGGTCTGGAATTTGGCAGTCCTCCTGCCCTAGCCTCAGTTGCTGTGATTATAGGTGTGCTCCACGGTCCCTGCTTTTGTTGTTGGATTCTAACAGAGTTTATTATGAGAGTGCAATATTTAATTTTTTGTAATGTTACATCTTTCCACCTATTTAATTGCAATTTCAGTGATATCTTTTTGATGGTTGTCCTGTTGATTTTAGCACATAAGACTTACTATAGATTGCCAAATTAGCTGTTTGTGTTCATCTTCAGACAGATGTTTCTTCCCCTGTAAAACATTGGGCAGAAGAGTTTAATAGCATTTTCAGATGGAAATTAAGAGAAAATTCCATCTCTGTTGTTATGGTTTGTATCTTGATGTCCCCCAAAGCCTCATGGGATCATGGAGGTGTGCTTTTCTGAGGCAGCTGAATTTAGAGTTTGTGATTGATTCATTGTCTAATGCTGGGATTATGGATATGACTGCTACATGCACCCTAGCGTGGGTAAACTACATACAATAGAAGGGACAAAAAGAATCTCCATTTGCTCTCCTCCTCTTTGTTTTCTTTATTTTATTGTATTTTTTGATACCAGGAATCAAACCCCCTGTGCTGCTGAGCTACATCTTCTCCATTTTTGTTGCTTTTGCCATTTTATTGTCACCATGAACTGTTGCCCTCTGCCATGAGCCACCCTGCCTTGGACCCAGCAGATTATGGACTGAAACCTCCACAAACTGAGCTACATAAACTTTTCCTTCCTTAAGTTTGGGCATCAAGTATTTTGTCTCTGCAATGAGAGAAAAAAAGTGACATACCTGTCCTGATCCTGACCAGCATGATTTCATTAATTGTAGCTTATAAAATAGTTCCAGACTGCTGTTTACTTCACAAGATTATGGGCAGACTGAATTAGATAACTATTTCAAAGGGCTTAAAACCTTTCAAAGAAATTTACTCTGTATGTCATGCAGTGTTAAGATGATGAACTCAGATTTAGGTGTGCCGAATTTGAGAATCTTGGAGGACATTCTGTTGATGCCTGGGAGTCATAGAAATAAAAATTGAGCTCAGTGCTCCAGAACCAGATTTTTAATGGATAACCTACCTGGATGTGATCATCAAAGTATTACAATTCCACTCACCTCCTAAATGTATACCTACCAGGAAAACTAGCAACAACCTTTACAAACTCCTTTATGAGCTTAGGAGAAATAAAAATCAAGAGCCTGAGCCATCTAGCAGAGGGCTAGGGGCCAGAGTGCTTTCTTCTGTTCCGTGCTGCCTGCCAAAGCTGTTGCTTTTGATAAACTAGTGAACAATGTTTGCTATAGTAAAGTAACTTACATTTGAGATGAGGGTATGAGCAGACATAGCAGATGAAGGAAGCAGGGTGGGAGGGGAGAGGAGTAAGGGCTTTCTGTGGTGACTGGGAGAGAATTGGTGGGAGCCTGGGAGTCAAGAAAGACCTCAGAGGAGATAACTTAGCTACATGAAATAAGGGACAAAGATCTGAAGTCCAGGCATGCAAGGGCAAAGGGGTCTGGAGAGAGACATAGAGAACTGATGATTGTCTGAGACTACAGATGTGCGGGCGTTAGGGTCTGAAAATGACTGCCACCCTCCTCAGCATTCCATGGGACTCCTGAGAGGAAGACCTGGTACAAACTGTTATGTTAAGAGCTGCTACAGCCCTCATTTTGAAATGAAATGCATTTGAAAAACAGTAATGTTGGACATCTGTCTCCTAGCAATACTTTAAAATGCAAATTTTGAAAAGATCGGTTGAAGGTACTTTTGAGTTGGATAAGGATAGACTCACTTCTCTTTTAGAATTGGTTGTCCACTGTAATTGAAAGGGCCCTTCCTTGAGAACCTGCAGGCCCAGATAGAAGCCATGAGCAAGAAGCATCTCAGCTTTGAGCCCTCAGCCCGCTCGTTCTTAGCATATAGCACAGTCCTTGGTATTCATTGACCTTCCTCTAAGGAAGGGGACTTTCACCCCTGACTGTGATTTTGCAACAAAGGTGGCCTGGAAAAAGCAATTATTGTTTTTGTGTTTTTATGTTAGCGTTCCTCTCAACATTAGTTAGATAAAAACTGTTTGGAGAAGAAGGCTTTTGGAAAATCGCTCAGCTCTCTGATAGTCTTAATGGTCATTCCCATTTCTGGGGGTGCTTTGAAGTTGTTCTTGAAAGTTTTTAAGTATATGTTGCCAAGATATAATTGAAGTACAGAAATGTTTAGATAGGTGTCACTGACCCCAGGGCTTTCTGACAGCAGTGCTTCTTGACTGTGCTTTGATACCAAGGTTTCTTGGAACCAAAGATACAGTTTCTGTGTTTACTATTTGATGTGTGTTGTTTAGAAATTTGATCATGAAGTAATACAAGTATATATTCAAAATTTATATCTGATTATGTTTCAATTTTTGGAAAAACTTTATGGATTAGAATATTCTGAAGAGAATAGGGCAGAAACAGGAGAAGGAGACTTCCCCCCTTGTGCTTTAACTGAAGTGTTCATATGAAATTTTAACAAGAAATTTGCCAAGATGTAATTTCACCATGTATACTTTTGGGATGAGTGAGCCAGCCAATTGTTAGAATATTTGATTTTCTTATTGGAGAAGATATATCAAGAATGATGAAGTGCTGAATTCTAAAAATACCATATTTGTTTTATGGTCATTTATGTTTGTACTCACTTTAGAGGGCATGTTCTTGTTATTGTGCTCTCACTACTTTTAAATAGCACTGTCATTCTCAAAAGACAGAATGGGAAATAGTCAAGGCATATTCCTGGTCAGCATAAAGTCAGTTACATATAGCCACTGACTTTTTTTTCTTTTGCTTTGAAGGCCAAGGTCTCATGCTTATCACGTGGACATTTTTACATTTTGTGTTTACTGTCTTGCTTCACATAGTTTGAAATAGTGCAGACATAGTGATCCAAAGTGATTATCACATACTGAATCAAAATCATGAATTCCATTCTATAGACAGAATTATTGTCAGTATTTGTAAGTTGACCACTGTGAAGATACGGAAATGAGTTCATATTGTTAATAGGTAGCTGTGTTGTAATGTAATTTCAGTACCTATTCGCGGCAGCTGTTAGCTGAAGGCAAGGTGAAAGCAGCTGGTTTAGGTATCACTGGGTGAAGATCAACTGAAACCATGAACCGGGGACTCCGTCCCTACCAACATGAGATTACTCCAACTAATCAAGTACATCTCTCTGATATGTTTCTGCTCATCTTTTGTTCACTCATTCCCTTGCTTAACTTTCCCCATTTGAAAAACACTAATCCGTGGGGGAAATAATTGCAGGTTTTAGCTTGGTCATAGACTTTGGCTTCTTAGTTTAGTATTTGATAGTTCTTTTGCGACCATAAAATTGCTGAAGAAAGCATTGTGACTTTGTTCAAACTTCTGCTTCTCTTATAGATATCAAAAGATCAGAGGAAGTACATTTTTAAAAACAATCAGATAATATACTAGTGTTGGGGGCTTTGGCATCCATAGAATTTCCATTAATGTGGAATGCTGTAGGAAAATTCTAAATCTTTACTGCTGGTTGCATACAGAGAGAGTAGTGTGAACCTATTGCCCTCTGTGGTGAGCTTCTGTCTATGATTGAAAAGTTTCTAATACCATCTCCTCTAGTGGGCTTCCTTCACCTCTGCTTACTGTGACTCTGCTGCAGGAGACTGTTGCCTTTCTCCTGTCTTGAGTATGTCTAGTTTTCCCTGTACATAAAAACATTATATCCTTTAGATATTTCTATATAAGACATTGAAAATAGAAATGAAGATGCCAGTGAGCCAAAGTTAGAAACCTCTGCATGTCCTAGGCAATTCTTTATTTCTGCAGACAATTTTAGCATGGACTTTATAATAGTTTATAATTGATATATAGGTAGAAAATTGGTTCTGAAAGATCCAGCTGTTCTCAGAGTAGTAGTAATGAGTCAGAAAGCAGATAAAATTCTTGGGCTATAAAATGAACAGATTGGATTTTCAGTTTCCTTTTCTACCCCATCAAAGTTCCAGCTTGTTCCACCTTCACCAAACATTAAGTTAAATGTCTTATTTACCATGCTACCTCTGATGTTCAAGATTATATATATAGGTGTAATTCTTAAGAGTTGCGAACATATATGCTGCCTTATAGACAGATGGTACTTTTGACACAGCCTTTATAATCCCAGTAAGCTGATTGGACATCAGCTTTTATATTCATACCATAACCTAAATTGTAGAGAGATTCTGAGGTGGCTGCGGAAAGTTGTCTAACATGTGATACCTTTCTTCGTACTGCCAGGTTTCTAAATATTTAATAACTGTTACTTATTTATATTCTGTAATACCATACTTTATTGGTAATGTTCCACCTTTCAAAGAAATTAGACTTCCTTCAATATCTAAAGAAAGTATCTACTTGTCAATGAACTTCAAATTACAATTTATTATCTTTAAATTAGTAAGTCCCTGAAAAGAATTAAAATGGCACAACAATGTATTAGAGACCTTCTTAATTCATTAAACTCAAAACATTTGTTTTTGGAGCTTTTATGATATCACATTAATTTAGGTTCTGATTAAAATTGTAGTCAATTCAGTTTGCTAGAGTGAAATTTTCTTTGCAGTCTGAATAAATGAAATATTAAGCAAAAATTAAAGGCTAGCACAGTTATCAGAGATGTAAACGTAGTTAAACATTTTACGTAGTTTTACGCATGAATAGTATCACCAAATAACGCTTTTGATTTCTTTAAATTGGTGCATAGGTATCTGTATTTTTATTGGCAGCAGCAAATATATGTATTAAAAATATAAAACAATGTGGTCTTTTCATTTTCTTGTTCACTTACCCTGGTCAGGTGATGATGTTTCAGTACACTGAGACATAATCACAGCTTTGGTAATAAGTTTTCCAGATAGCTATTAGAATATAGCTCTAATTCAGAGGGTCAGTAATACACTATGCAGGTGAGAATTTAGAAGTACTCATGTGACATAGTGACATAGGTATGTTATCTCCTAGCAGTGAAGTGTAACTTCCTTGACTTGTGGTTATTTTTTAAAAATTCTTTCTTTAACAAAGTCAAAGCGCTCACCTAAAAAGAAACAAGTTACCCAACTAGGAAGATTAAAGACGCAATCTGATTCTTTCTGACATTTTTATTGCCAACTAATGAACAAAAGACTTCTTTAAGGAAGCTGGTTGTTCAGTGGTTCTGTGTCGGAATGTGAGCAATTTAATAAACATTTTTCCGTAAGTGTAGTAGTATGGTGCTAGTTTCTATTTTCAACTCCTAGATTAGTAAAAACCAGTTCTGTCAGCAGACATTTTATTAAATGCCTCAGCACACATGTTGGACACTGTAGAAAATACAGAGGACAGGGATCCTGTTTTCAATCAACTTAACTCCTAAGTAGAAGAGGTGTTATTTAAAAGAGCACAAGCTAGTTGGTGAAGATGAGCATTGAGCATTGTGTGTTGTTAATATATGACCTAGGTTGCTTAAATTAGAGGAGCGAGTTACTTAAAACAAGTAAAAAAACAACTCTAGAATGCGCTGGGAAATGCTTTTGTAAGAATGAGGCACTTAAAAATTGTGTGCCAAAGGAAGAAACAGCTTGCCGATGTGGGTGAGGTGTGTGATGTGAGTGGCAGTCAGCTTGGGATTACACTTGCTTGTGGACTTTGAATGACGGCAGGAACAGGCTGGAGCTTGGGGTGGGATGGGATCCAGGAGCTGAGTCCACTTCCCCAACCACAGGCAGCTGCGGGAAGACACGAGAAGAGACCTACACAGAGTGGCTCTGCTGAGAGGGAACTACCGCCAGCAAGAATGCCCACCACTATTTGGGGCAAGCAGGCATGGCGATGCCTTCCAAGTTCCCACCTAATTTGCCTCTGATTTGTTTTGTGATCTGTGTCTTTACTACTGTCCTTGATTGTTTATCATCTCTATCTCCCTCTTTCTCTCTGCTGAGGACCCATAGAGTGCAGGGTCTTGCCCTATGCTGGGAACACTCTACCACAAACTGTAGTCCTGGCCCTCTTTTACCATTCTTCAAAGTGCTGCTGAATTCTAGCAGGTCACTAATACAAAGGAAGGCCCCTGTGAGCCTGAGTCAGGTGCAGGAATACCCTTCAGAGAGATAGGGACGGGGCACAAGGACCATGCAGAGGTTTGCAAAATCCGTGGTAGACTCCTTTGAGATCATTTTACCAATCAGCACAGAGCTTTTTCTCAAGGCTTTTAAATTAATGCTTTTTGTTTTTGGTGTGTGTCATATTGTGTTGATCAAAAGGGTGCTTTTTGGTTAATTTAAAATGCGCAATTGTATGTAAATGCTATAATTTACCAGAACTTTAAAACAAATAGTCTGCCCTTTGGAAGAAATGGGTAATTGGGAGAATTTGCTTTAACTTCAAAGTTCTGATGCATTATTTATCTTTTGAATTACATATGCTTAGTTAACTGTGTTATCTGACTAGATTTCCTCTGGAAAGCGGTGACAAATTGTATTTATCAGAGAGACAAGAGACCAATCAACAGTTAGGGAGACATTTTCAAAGTGAAACATTTTTATTTTACAATTATATTTTTGTGTAGGTTTTTATACAGAAAACATTTGCCTTTTAACCATTACAGGTAAGATAGGAGCACGTATAAACAGAAGCTAGACATAATACCCTATTCTGTATGAATCAACTCCATTAGGTGTTTAGGGGAAAAAAAGTCTTCAGGAAAATGTACATAGTCATAAAATGGAGAGTGTTAAAGGTAATAAGAATGGTACAAATGATTATGCAATTTTTTTGTTTTTGTTTTTGTACTGGCGATCAAAATCAGGACCTTGCACTTGCCAGGCAGGTGCTTATGCCACTGAGCCTATATCCCTGGCCCAAACCCACTGGTCTGTAAACCTCACTTCCTTCCCACTTCTCCTGTTCCAGGCCAACAAAGGAATCTTCGCTGTTCAATTGACAGTCGATCTTGCCTCGGCACCAGTTAGGTTGCTAAGTGAACATGGGAAGTTCTATACCTATATCAAAATGTGTGCAAGAACACATGTATGTTAAGGTGACCAGACTAGAAATGTACGAATACGTATTATTTTTTTACATTTTTTTAGTCCATGTTTGCAGTAGATAATGATTACATTCATCGTGGGGAATTGGCACGTGTACATAGCACATGTTCATTCTTTTTACTTCTTTTCCTTTCATCCTCCCTCCCATCTCCATCTCTTGGCTTCCTTTCCATTTGTCAAAAATCTGTTTCCCTTAAACACTTTTAATGAGGACAAATTTTATTTAACATGTACAAGAGATGATTCCCCGTGGTCTCCAGATATTATATTTGGAATACTGATCTGTGTTATCCTGGGTCTTGGTACTGAAATTGTTTGCACTTCTGATGAAATTTAAATGCACTGTTTTCTGAAAGCAAAATTTTAAAACAGACTTTTAGATAGAAAAGATAACCCAGAATTAAGGCATCATTCTTAAAACATGATTTGCACTAGCGAATATTGAAAGAACAGGGTTTAGTTAACGTGCACACAGCAGCAGTGTAATGATGCAGGAGTGCAGCAGCTGGGGGGCCATGCTCACCGTCATGGAGCAGTGGCATGTAAACTGCTCTTAGGAGGCCATGTCAGGAGGAATAGATTCTGACTGACAAGGTGTGGTTTACCTTGTGTACAGAGCACTTGCCTCATCAGTGTGGTTTATATACTTTGTTATGTACATTGCTGTTTTCAGCATATTGTAAAGCATTTGTTATTCATGGTAACTAGCCTTTTCATTGTACAGGTTTTGTGATAACTTTAAATTTCTGAATCGGGACACTGACTACTCAATGAGATTGTCCTCTAAGGATAACCAATGGTAGCAATAGGCTTCCCCAAAATCACATCACAAAGCTCTGAAGTCATTGCAGCCCGGAGACCGCCCTCAGTTACACAGTTCCAAGAGCTAGGAGTATATATAAGTCACATACTGATTTTTCTCAATTCAGAATTCCCACGATACTGTGTTTGCTAAACAGACTCTCCTGGATCAGGATAGATGTTGCCATACTGAGCCTAAAATCCTCACAGAGGAAGCGATATTATTGGAAGAGAGATTTCGTCTCAGGACCATCTTTGCACCTAAGTGTGGAAATAATTCTGCACCTGTTTTCCTTCCCCAAATGGGGTGGGAATCCGAGATTTCCTTTGTTGTGTTGTGCTTAATACTGTCTATCCCCTTCTCTGCTTCCAATAGCAATTATGCATGGTGTACCGTAGTTATATTCTGATTTTGGACTGGATATTGTCGTTTGTTCCTCAATTACAGTTTTATAGTTTACATATTGCTTGAAGGGGATATTTTACTGACTCCAAGTTTATTTCTGCTCATATCCATCTTATACTTTTTATTCTTATGGGGGGGATTGTTGTCCTCAAGGCAACCTGTTTTCTTTCTCTTCAGGTTGAGGCGTGGCTCCCTATTGTGTCTGGATGCCACCTTTGATTATGTTGCAGTAAAGAGTTTGATAGTACCCACGAATAACCTTAATCTCATTAATGATCACTTGCACTGTGGAAGACAAGGTTTCCTAGGATTAAATTCATTATTCTATCTCCCAGGGATTTGGCACATGAAGGACAGAAGAATAATTGTTTTTTCATGTAGATTCTGGATGACTTAATGTTTTTGTTTGTTTGCTTGTTTTTTAAAGTCTTCTTTTCCCCACAGTTGAAAGACTTTCTAGGTCCTCACCTGGCCTTTAGGATATTTCCCCAGTTCTCTCAGAAGTTGACACCATATAGCTTTTACTCTCTTTTAATTCCTTATCCGTGTTATCTAACTCCTGGTTTCACTGGGGCATTGACAGCTGTTTCAATTTAACTCTTTGTCTCAACATTCACCGTCATTTTAAGTAATATTAAAAGCTATGTAGATGATCCACCACTATCCCTACCCTCATGGTTCCTTTTTTTCTAGTTTTCTTCTCTTTTCCTTTCCCTTCCTCCACCTCAATGTTCAACACCATTAGCGTTCTTTGAACACAGCACATTGTGACTTTTAATGCCTCTGGTGTTTTAATAGTAACTGTCTTCTTCCTGGATGACTATGTCACCATATTTGAAGCTGATTTTCAAGTCACTGCTACTGTAGTCTGTTTTATGCATTTTTCTCCATTGCTTTTTATCACATTATTTTTACTATTTTTCTTCCTGATAGACGGAAGTCTTTCAACATCGTAAGGTCACAAAAGCTCACACTGCCAGATTTTATCAATGAAAACACAGATATGTTGTCATTCATTATCCTCAGTTTGTTATGCCTTCAGTTGAACAGAATTTATTGAACACCTACTCTTTTTAGGCACTTTTCTAGGTGCTCTGAAAATACACTGGTAATTGACATGAAAATTGTCCTTGTCACTGAATCTATTGGGTATGGTTAGGGGAGTACAGAAAAATAGTTTACTATGTTTCTTGCTCTGAGAGCATCAGAATCCTAGAAGCTCTGTCCATAACAGTTGATATGTTTTATTTGCTTTCTTCAGAAAGCTGTTGGAGATTTTAAGTGTGAAAGTGTGTTTGGCTCCTTGAAAACAAAATATAGTAGTCAGCATGCAGAGCCTAAGACTGAATGAAAGAGACTGAGAGATAACAGTTTTTCTCTTTAACTTGCTGAAGACTGAGGAAGTAAAGAATGTTATTACAATTGTTAGTCTGCATTTATTTCTGTTTACCTTTTTCCATGTAAGGTTTTTGATATTAGTGAAAAGAGCTACTTTAAAAACTGAAAATAATTGGATGCCTCATTTGTTTAAATTAGCTTTACTCAAAAATTTAAAAATGTATAGCCAATGTTTGTGTGATACTCCAAAACCGTTAGCATTCCTCTTTTACCTGTGCTTCTAGTAAAGCACTTTATAAAGTAACATCTGTTTTAAACTAGACATGTTTTAGACAAAAGTTGCTAAGTATCCCAGATAGGGAGTTGATTTGCCCAGCTAAAGTATCAGAGTGTAATGCAAAATGCATGAAGAAAAACAATTAAAAGCTCTACCTGGCCTGGAGCAGGCTGGGTTCTGTTTCTGGAGGAATTATTCATTCCTTCAGTTAGAAATCAAGTTTTAAAGAAATTAGTACCTATCTTACAGCTAAAACACAATCCCATGTTTAATTTTATTTGCAAGAATCTTTACCTAAAAACTTAAATTTTTAATACTGTTTTCTTCAGTATGCTTTTTTCTTTTAGTAGACTGAAGAAGTTGGAGAGCCAAGTTTTGTGAATATCTTTTTCTAGCTACTTTTGTTCATTAATGATGATGACTGTTATTGAGACTTCCCTAAGTATGTACCTTAGAATGTTAATGAATGATCCTCAAGAAAATTTGGGGGTCTGTGGTCAAATAAGTTTTGAGTGACAAAGGTAGAGTTTAGTGGTAAAGAACTTGCCTATTTGAGGGGCCCTGGGTTTGATCCTCAGCATGGGAAGAAAGAAAGTATTGAAATGTTGGTGTTGATTTATTCACAGGAAGACTCTGGGGCAGTCCTGAAATTCTGTATCTCCTACCAGCTCTGAGGAGCTACCAGTGAATTAGTACACAAGTCACACTTTAAACAGGTGTGCTTAGAGATGCTTAGAGATTTTCTGAGGAAACTGGTTCTGAAGCACTTCCCAAACTTCCTAACCATAAGAATTTCATTCTAAACAACATTGAGTTTTTAAAGTTACAAATACATTTATAATTTAAATAGCAATCTAGTGCAAAATTATGGGTTATGATTGGTCAGAGAGCCTACTATGCATCTCAAGATATTAGAATTTAACTTACCCATGTAGAAAGAAAATCCAATGCCATGAGTTAAAAGACAAGTAGTATATAAGATAATCTGTTATTGAACTGTGTACTTTTCTTATTTTTAATAGAAATTAAAAATATATGCAGGCTAGGGATTTTGGTCAGCAGCATAACCACTTTCCTTGCAAGTACACGGTCATGAGTTTGATCCCTGGTATCAAAAAAAAAAATCCTAAGGTAGCAGAAATCAAAAAAATACCAAGCAGAAAAATATTAAATGCTCAGGTATTTAATTTTACTTTGTTTTTATTGCCTTTAGAAAGTATGTGTCAATTATCACATTTCTAAATCCCCATGTATGCTATACTACTAGTTTTATTAAACTTAGTCTTTGCTAACTTTAGTATTTGATACGAAAAACTAATGATAAAAATATAATCTTTCATGTGAACAGATTGAGGCTTACCATATGGCTTACCATTCCTTAATTGCAAATGATATAAAGCAATAATATATATTCTTTTGCAACTTCTTATAAAGCAGTGGAGTTGTGGCTGATTTATGGCTATAGGTGAAATACATTGTATGAATGGGCTACAGTGTATCCATTCTACTGTTAGTGGTCACTTGAGTTGTTTACAATTTATGAGTTTTACAGAGAATACTACCACGAATATTTCTCAGGGTGCTCATGGATAAGAATGTCTACTTAATTAGGAATGAGATTACTAGGCTACTGGATATATCCCATAGTGGTGGTCCTTTTTGAATGCTAAGTAGCAGCATGTGATAGTCACCATTTTCCACCATCCTTATCAGAATTTATTTTTAAAATTAATTTTATTGGTACATTTTAAATACACATAGTGATCACATTCATTACCTGTACATGATATATCATAATTCTTTTTCTCCTTTCCCTTTCCTCTAACCCCTCTTCCCTTCCTTATTACAAAAACTTCATTTCCATTTTTTTCCTTTTATTTTCTTTTTTCTTTTTCCTTCCTTTAAAGTTAAGTAATTTGCTGTTCTTGTGAGTATGTACTGGTATTTCGATATAGTATTAATTTGTATTTTTCTAATTACTAATAAGATTGAGCACCTCACTATTGGCCATTTATTTTAACTAATCTCTTATTTGGAAGGCCACATTCGTATCTTTTACTTTTGTAAAAATCATATTATCTTGCAGTGATCTTTGAATTATAAAAATGAATTGATAAATCAAAACACTTTACTGTGCATAGATTGATCTTTGATATTACTATGCTCTTTGATACATAGCTCCATTCTATATAAATTCTTATCAATAAATATGCAGTTTTTGCATGAACCGAATAATTAGAAGATTACTATTTACCTCTAATCTCTCTAAAAGTTGCAGATTTTGTTACTGCTTCTGCTTTCAGGATCTTAAAAAAAAAAAACAAAACCTGAAGCCAGGCCAGGTGACGCACTCCTGTAGTCCCAGCACTCGGGAGGCTAAGGCAGGCAGATCATTGCAAGTTTGAGACCAGCCTCGGCTACAAAGTGAGCCCAAGGCCAGCCTGAATCAAATAGTGAGACCCTGCCTCAAAAAGACAAAAAAAAAAAAACCAAAACAAAAAAAACCTGAAAAGTTTATCTAGTACTACTTTTACAATTCTAGATAGAATCCTATATGCTTTTGAACATGTTTTACAGGCATATTCTTAATTTCCCAGTACTATGCTTCATTCTTTTATAAACCGTATCTCTTCTAGTTTCATTGTAATTGAAGCAAAGACAAACTTGTCTTTGCTATTTAATACTTTTAGTAATTTTTTCTTCTTACTGCTAAAATTTTATTTAATGCTTAACCTTTTTATTATTCTACATTAATAGTGTCTATATTTTAAATCAAACTTAAATATTTGCACTTATTTTTTGTCCTTCATTTTTTGAACTTGTTTTTAAGCATCATTGTTTCATTCCATGAATTTTAAGTTGTGGTTAACATCATCATAACATTTTCCTGAGTATTCTAAAAGAAGTCCCAAAAGCTGTTTTATACTCCAGAACATCAACTCAAAAAATAGAGTTCAACTTACTTTACTGGATAAAATTAAACAAAATATTCCTAGTATATTTTGCCCAAAAATTAGCAATAAGGAGAGTAGAAGGGAATAATTAGAGGAAAAACCGGTATTTAGTTGTTCTTCTAACTCAAAGATTTAAAACAGAGATGATTTTGTGGATTAGTATCGTCTGATAAAAGGGATTATGTGTGTTGAATAATAAATTGTGCCTTATATTACATCTATAACCTGCGAAGAAAATCCTCAGAAATCATACTGAGTATATGTGACCTGTGGTCTTGAGTATAAAATTTGCTTATTGTTCAGTGATTGTTCTACATAATACTAAAATCCATGCACATGTGTATGTGCTCACACAATATTATGATAAGAGTTTCACATAAAAGCTTCTTTGTCCTAAATTTTAATAGAAACACAATTATTCACGGGCAGCCTTTCTCAAGAAAGCTTCAGAAGACTCAAAAGAATTCAGTCCCACAATGTGATTAATTATAGAGACCTGACCCAAGAAGAAATTTAGTAAGTAAAATGAGAATATAGCTATGCATACCCACATATGTAAGATTTGGTCACAGGTTTGTTTCTGAACTTTATACAGCCAAACAGAAATAGCCAATGCTATTTCCATTTCCTTACGAAAGCCTGGCCTCCTGATTTTCAGGTGCCTGTTGGGTGCCTGTCGACAGAGACAGTATGTTGCAGCAGACAACATCCTAAAGACTCTTAAGGAACTCTCAGAACAGTTCAGAATGTAGAAACATATTTATCTTAGTGCCAACCGCAAGGTTTAGAAAGTTTTAACATTTCCTGTTTGTAACACACCCAGGCAGCATTCCTTCTCTAATCGCACACACACACACACACACACACACACACCCGCGGGCTGCAGACCTCTCCTTTTGGGGTATGTGCCACTTTCAGAGGCAGTCAGCTCTTGAAATAAAAACGACTGTCTTGAGTTTTCTCTTATGTCTTCAGTCTTTAATTGGAAGTAACATGCCTTTGGCCAAGTTTTATTAAGAATATTAAAGCTATAATAACATGGAATAGTACACGTTTGTTACAGAGCCATTGGTTTTTAAATCTAGCTCCTGGGATTGTAACCTAGAGTTTGACCATACTTGTCTGTGGCAGTTCTCCAGACATTTGTGCAATCTACTTGCTTACACAGGCCTTCTCTTTTTCAGGTCAGACTTTCTCTTCCTGTTCCACTGTCTATCCTGTGTCGTATCAAGCTCTGAGCTCATTAAAGGATAGGAGCTGTGTTACTCATTTCATCACTGTTCCCGTACCTGGAAATAACTGAGTCCCTTCAGCGCCCCATTCATACTCTCTGGAATGCATCCACTCTCCATTCCCGTGAGTGTGCCACCCATTACTGGAAGTGATGTGTCTTTGAGAGCCTAAGGGAGGATCATATCTGATCATTTTAGATACTTGTATCAACACAGCATAGGACCGCCTTAGCTTTTGGTTCACTCATTTTACTATTGAGTCTAAAGTACTAACCTTTTTTCCTAACACACTCCTAAACTAACCTTAACATGCTGCTAAACTAATCCAAACTAACTCAATGTTTAACTAGAGACAGCTCAGTACTTCAGTCTCAAAATACTTGTGTGTGTGTGTGTGTGTGTGTGTGTGTGTGTGTGTGTCTTTTTCAGACAGGATCTCACTACGTAGTTCAGGCTGGCCTTGAGCTCACTTTGTAGACCAGTCTAATTTGAACTTGCAACCAATCTTCCTGCCTCAAACTCCTAAGTGCTGGGATGTGCCACCATGCTCGATGATTTTTTGTATTTTAATTTTATTATCTGCCACATATAATATTTGTAGTTATTGCAAGCTTTGGCCATGTTTTGTGTATTAGTATATCGTAGTTTAAGTTTTTGGTTAGGATTGGGTAAAGGTCAGACCTGCATTACATTAGAAACCTCAATAGGTTGATATATTTCATTTAGCTATTTATAGATTGTTTGAGTCAGCAGTTGCCCTTATTTCAGCCCCATTTCTATGCTAATTATAGTATCATGGGGAATTTCTAATATCATATATGCCCCACTGGAGATTTGACACAGTGCATTTCCATGGTTACACTGCCAAAAAGAGAAATTAAACCAGCTGAACATGACTTTTCTTTGGGATGCCTCTTTTTTGGTTCCCACAAGTCGCTCTTGGATAGCATCCTGTTAAGAATCTTGCCCAAGATCTTGTCTAGCTCTATAGTTTGTAATGTGAAGAGTCTACCTTTTCATTTTCTAAATACAGCCATGGCATTTTCTTCCTTTCATTTTCTGCCATGTCTTCTAGTCTCAGTGATTCTCTGGAGAATCCTCAAACTGGTTTGGCAGCTTCCTTGTAAATTTTCTCATGTCTCCAAGGCTCAAACTGAGCAAGTTGAGATCATTGAGGGAAACACAAGGCCTAATTTCTCACTATTCCTTTTCTTCCTTGCCAATGGGAAGAGTAATATTATTCTGTGACCCTATGAATATTCACCTCTGTGTTTGGTAAAAACAGGATTCAACCTCTGTCTTTAGATGTACTTGATCCCTTCCTACTCATTTAATGAAATACAATTATAAGAACAACAAGAAAAATGGAAAGAAAATCCTAATGGGCTTAAATCTTACCTATAATGTGGTAGCCCTTCCTTCCTCCTCCTTGTCGGTTGTGTTAACTGTATTTTGGTACTGTTCCAGAGAGAAGGGGCAAGTGAGTATCTACCTTCAGTAATTTGTGTGTACCATTGTCTTTACACCTAGTGTTTGTGATTGCTTGTGATAGATCCTAGACCAGTGATGGAGAGCTTTAGAGCTTTCAGTGTACAAACATCCTGCTGCAGTGTGTGTGTCATAGGCTTGCTACCACTACCCTAGTTGTCGAGGAATCAAAATAAAATATTACCCTTGCCTGTGAAAATTTCCTTTCTTTTTTTTTTTAAACATCACAGAAGATTCCTTTACAAATCTGTACATTCTTTGAATCTCTTTCTGTTGAATTTAGTGTCATGTCATCATTTTCATCTTGCTATACTTTGCCTTGGTCTGGTTCGTGTTTTGCTGCGTCAGCTAGAAGATGAGCCATAACTGCTTTCTGCCTGTGTTCCCTTATCATCCTGCCTAGCGGATGGGCACAGCGGGACTCAGAAAATGCTTGTCTCACTTTATGGATCATCCAGGTCATCAACTTAATACTGTGAAAGCATGACACAGTGATATAGTTGCAATAATATAATCCTGTGTCTTTTTTTCAACAGTATGACTTTCCCTATTAGTAATAGTGAATACTTTTCCAAAGACATTTCTGTTTCCCCTTTTTTCTTTTTTTCTACTGAACTTTTTCTTCTCACACATTGGTTTCGTGATACAAACTCTTGACATTTAAAATTTTTGAGTTTAGTGTTGTTTCACTGTTGCATAGTAAGTAACATTTTTCTTCTGTGCAGCCATCTGCTAATTTTAAGGTGTGTGATTCCCCATCCCTCAGTGGCATAGAATACTTTTGTACCTTTACTTTCCTTACATGCTAATCTAGAATTATCTGTAGCAATTTTGTCTTTGCAGACCTCTTATCTCAATATCTATCAAGTATTCTTTAGTGAGTACTTGATAGATACTGAGAGAATTTTTCTAGTAGATAATTATTTTTAAGTATATTTTACATCTCAGTAAACATACCACCTAAACTAAAAAATAAAGGGTGGCGTAGAAGCATTCCATTTTGTTGTATAAAAAATTATGAAGTTCATTTTCATTAGGGAGGAAAGTAGACCTTCGAAGAGTGTTAACTTGTTCCAGGGAACCTACATATTTTTGTCTGATGTTTGTTCGTTTTGCTTTTGAGACAGGGTCTTGCTTTGTAACCCATGCTGGTCTGGAATTTTACTGTGTAGCCCAGGCTGACCTTCAACTCCTAGCAGTCACCCGTTCTCAGCCTCTCAGTGCTAGGATTAGAGGCATGTACCACCATGCCCAGCCAGGGCACCTAGATTTTTATCCTAAACCAGAAGCCTCTCACCATTCCTGCTGGAGAAGATCTTCCTTCTTGCAAAGTAGTGTCCATCTTATCTGTATGTCCTATGAAACTGGGAGTTGGAGAATTCACCTATGAGAGCAGGCATGTAAACTTAGGGGGCTGGAATCAGGGAGAAGTGCACAAAACTGTCAGACTCATTCTCCATTTATGCCTGTTAATACAAAAGAATAAAATATCACCAGTAGAAGCCTGAAACCTAAACTGTCTCCACTAACCTGGAAGTCAGGAGAGTGAGAAATAAGATGGGTGCTCAGATGGTACATGCATTTCTCTTTGATGATTTTGAAAATAGATAACAGGCTAACATTGAAATTTGAGGGAACAGGGAAAATTTCCCATATCAAACTACAGAATTTGAACAATGGATATTAGTTGGTAACAAGTTGAAATAAAGTTGAGTAATTTTTAGGAAGAACTATGAAGAATATTGAAAAAATATTCATGGTCTCATGTCTTTTCTTAAGTATAGAGCATAGCACATCTAAATATTTGTACTTTTGAGCATCCTACGACTGGGTGCGATTTGCCAAATGACAGGAATGAGACAGCAAAAAGATACCGTCTTGCATTCATATATTGATTCATTCAGCAAAGATTAATAAATTACCTATGCCAGCACTAGGTTAGTTTCATGGTGTTGCATAGGTTGTTATGGTCTCAAGGACATGGTTGTATGGTAGAGACTGATATGTAAACAAGTTGTTAAAGTATTCACAGTACGTTAAGGTTTTTTTTTCCTGCTATTTTTCAAAATTGTAAAATTCTGTATCAGGTCAGTAAATCCCCTTGCAAAAAATAAGTGTTATTTTCGATATCTGAAATACACAGTTTCCTGCTAAAAATCTGTTTTGTCTCAAGCTGTGGTCCTGAAAAATAGATCTCATCTCCCTAGCCATTGTTGTCTATGGATGATCATATGCTGCTAAGAAAATTTAGTTAGCCATGGGACCCTACCAAAGGTACCCTTGTTGCTAGTTGTTAATGCATTGCATGTCTTTTAAGTACTGTAGAATTCTGTGTGCATATTTTAAGCCTTTCTTGACTTTTAATCTTTTTTTCTTTTGCTGTTGTGCAAGCTGCTTTTGTTATTAATAAAGCATTCTTTCTTGTGTTAATGTTCATGTGTGTCATTTTTGTGTACATCCCTGTAAAATGGCTCATGTAGCACCCTAGAGCATTTACTATTTAGTTTCCTGATAAGTTACTCGTATTTATTTATTGGTTGTCTGTTTAGGAAATTTAACCAGATTCTGACAGCTTACTGCTCTTAGTATTCTTTAAATGAAGATCCCTCCTCTCAAACATTTTTAGTGCCATTTGCTTCTATAATGTCGTTTAATATTGCCAAAGTACTTTTTATTTCATTGTTATTTTATTCTTTTTAGTTTTTGTAGTACTAGCCATCCTTTTGGCCCTAGATGTTGCCTCTCAAAATCAAACAGCTGTAAGGAATAGTTGTCACTCTCATTGATGTCCACTGTAGTTCTGAAAGCCCTCTGCAAATCCCTACCCTCTGCAGGGGCTCAGGAGAAAGTATTAACCCTTTGCCTGCTTGATTGCAGGAGGAATGCCAGCTCCTGAGCAAGCCTCACTGGTGGAGGAGGGGCAACTACAGACCCACCAGGAAGCTGCCTCCACTGGCCCAGGCATGGAACCCGAGACCACAGCCACCACTATTCTAGCTTCTGTGAAGGAGCAGGTACATCCTTTCATTGAAATTTACAATGAATTATTTCTTCAATGACTTTAAAAATTAATCTTTGGATGTGTTTTAAATTTGTCTAACGCCCTTGACGCCTTCACATTTTCTAATTATAAGGTGTTTACATCCCTGAGTACATTGGGATGACTGGCATGTAGAGCTGCTCCAGGTGCCAGTCAGAATCGGAACATGCAGGATACTTGTGCGTCTGCAAGTAAGGACCATATCGATGGTGATCGGTGTCTCTGTCTCCCCCACATTGCAGAGTGTGTGCATGCACGCAAAGCTTGTAAAGCATATTTCGCAGTGCTGACTTTTATGCCAGGGCTCTGGCAACCTGACGGCTGCAGTAGCCTTAGGTATTTTGAGCATTTTAATCGTAGGTATTAGGGTTGTCTCTGTCCACTTTTGGATAAAAGCTGTATTTGTGTGTTTGTCTGAATCCAATTATATTCATTTTGTGAGCTAATGTTCTAAAACTTGTCAAGTTGTGCCAGTTTGCTTCAGTGTCATGTTTACGTTTATTTTTTAAGGCACTAATATCCTTTAAATCTAAGTAACCTTCTAAACTAGGTCTTTTCTGTGAGGCTTAGAGAAATTTTAATTCTAGAATTTAATTTCTTTAAGTTTAAAAGCTTAATAGAGGTAACTGTAAATTTAAGCTTCTACTGATAATTTTAATCCAAAAGATATGTCTCTTATGAAAGTTATTCAGCAGAAGTAATCTTTTAAAAAATCTTATTATTAAACAAATAGGTGTCTGTATCTCAAGAAAGATGAACTAAATGTTGCATAATTTCTGGGATATTCTTTTAAATTAGTATCAGTGACTAAAATGACTAAAGATGACAGTGGCAAAGAAATATTTAATAGTTTATTATTTTACCAAAATTTAAACTAGAAAAGTGGCATGAAAACATTATTTCATACGTATTTCATATACCTGACATAGAGCTGTGTTTTTAAGAAAAATAATTTATTCTAGTATAAAAATGTCAAAATACTTTGTTTCTCATTTGAAGTTTTTAAATACTCCACTAACTGAGAATTTAAGACAGGAGAAAACTGAAGTCAGTATGGTTTTGCTCTTTCATGAAACTATGGCATGTCTAAGCTTCTGTCACTACTAGGAAAGAAAACAGGACTCTCCGCCGTGAGCCCAGCCTTGGAGGTTGATCCAAGGAGTTATACTATGAATACACTGTGATTTACTTGAGGCTCTTATATAAACTGAAATATGATGATAAATGTATCAGGATGCCCAGAACAAACTTAAAACTAGAAACTGTGAGTAAATACAACAAAGGGAACTGTGTATTTCTACTTTGAGATCAAATACCCTACGTGTTGAAGAAAATGTAGCCACTTGTTACGATTTTTGGAAAAATAATTCCTTGATGGCTTCAAGTGACTTTGAATTTTTATCTTTTGGAAATAAACAGTGTTTGAATGAAAATGTCATGGGTGATAACAAGAAATATGGCAGTTTCTCTATGTAGCAAACATCATATAGGCATTTGTGTTATTTAATTGCAAAAATTGCCCAGATGTGTTCTAGCTTTGCCTCTGTTCCTGTGCTGTGGAATTTGAGTCCTTTACTACACATGTGCAGTTTCCATACTTAATTTCTTTTAAAAATTGTCAGAGCTTGCCATAATACATAATTTCAGCACTTGGAAGGCTGAGACAGGAGGAGTGCTGTGAATTTGGGAGCAGTGTGAACTACAGAGCAAAACACTGTCTCAGAAAAAGAAAAAAAATTGTCAGTGCTTAATACTCAGCATTTTAATCTTTCAACCCAGAATACCATGCTTGTCAGAGATACATGCTTGGTTTTAAATAGCTAACCCCAGCTCCCATAGATTTTTTTGTGGTACGAGACAACATATACTATAGTTGGAATAAAAAAATTCTTGAAGCTTTCCTGAAATGCATCATTCCTTATCTGTGCAGTGGGATAGAGCACCAAAATATTAGATGTGAATAAGAAAGCTAATTACTATTAACCTATGTTGGCATTAAAATAGTAGTTAGAGTGACATTCTTAGCCTGCATGTTATACTAAAATAGAATAGCTAATGTTGGTAATGTGGTATATCCAAAGAGCAGTACTCTTAGATGTGTAATTGCTTAAAAAAATAAAAAGCTTTACCACCCTGCCACATTGATACCCATGGAGTGTTGGTATCAGCTCTACTGATCCCAAAGGACAGTCCTACTTTGGCAGCAGCATTGTCTCTAAGTGTTCACTGGCATCAGAAGGAAGGGACCCTTTTAGTGCAAGTAGGTAGAAGGCCTCATTTTCTATTCTTACTATCCTGCTTACTGTGTGATCCGTGGAAAATTTCTTAGCATCCCCTTGCCTCAGTTTTAAAATGATAGTAATTACAGAGAGCATTAAATTAACATGTAAAATGCTTACAAAAAGAACCTCACACATAATAATAACTAATATTGCTGTTACTGTCACCATCTCTGAGAAAAGTCTCTTCTAGGAGGGACTGATAGTTCAACTTTTAAGTGTATGCATGTAGGCATTCAGTGGTTAGTATTTTACTTAAGCATGGTGTCAAACTTTCAAAGCTTCACCTTACTCATCTCGCAGATTAAAAATCTGTGTATATTATGAGGAACAAAGTGAAAATAATTTTTATTAACATGCTCAAGGCAGTTGGTTAAAAAGTATTGCAAAACAAAATCTTTTAGCACTCATCTGAACATTGTAGGGAAATTAAGGGCTCTTCTCTGAAGTAAATCCAAGCCAAGGTAAATGGCATTACTTGTGTAAATTGTGATTGAAATATATATGAGATGAATGTCTAAAAGAAAAGTTGTTACAGTAAAAACATATTATCATAAATCCCTTTCAGAATTCTCCCCTGTGCTTCGAACACACATGTTCCATCATTCTTGTCACTTTTTACAGCAGCTCTGAACAGTAAATCCTCTTTCATGAGTGTCTTTAAGAAGTATGATTTTAAACAAAACGGTGAATGATGCTGCTGAGTTCTACCCAACAGAAAGGCAGGCTTATCAAAACATTATGGTGTGTCCTCCTCTACCTTATATCTGGCACGATGGAACTTCTGGCTTTTCTCCAAAGTCACTGGCTCTTCACCAAAGTCAAAGTGACCACAATGATAAATATTTTGAAAGAATTCAAGACATCTACAGCAGCATAACTAAAGACACAAAAGACAACTTCCAAAACTCCTTTATTCTGAAAGAAAGATGAGTTAAGTGTTTTCAAAGTGAGAGGGAATATTTTGAGAGGATTAGTGGCAGTGTGTCTTTTACTGTATTAATTTTTTTAAAAATTTTTTTAAAAAAGCATATTTTTGCTTACACTTTGTACTCCTTCTAGGTAATCCTTGGGAGGGTGAAAGAGGGAAATAGCAAGCAACCAGTAGCAAATATATGAATAAACCATTAGTCTGTTAAGTATCTGGTATTGGATTTAAGATGTAATAAAAACAGTGAAGTGTGTTCTTCCACTAGCTTTGCTTTCCCTAGGGTCATCTTGCAAGAAACTGTTTTTGGTTCTTGGAATAATGTTGGAATTAACCATTTTCCTTCTTTAATGAAGTGGAAAACATTGATGTTTTTCACATAGATGCATATTCATACAGGTATAGCAAACAAATCCCCACAGATAGAATGAGTCCACTTCTGTCGAAAGGCTACCTCTTTCATGAAGCCATGTTCACCTCAGCCTTAAGTCACCTCTCTCCTGATTTCCTTCAGCACTTTTTTCCACTCTGTGCCTCTTAATTGTATGCTTCTTTCGATTTATATAATTTGGCTAAGGCAGAGCCATGCTTTATACATGTGTTGTAGGTTTTTCTCTCAGCACTTTAATATATTTATTCTCTAATAATTGATTGATAAGGAGGAAATGGATAAGTAATACTATCAGGTTGCCTTGTCTTCAGCTTGTTGTTTTGTGAAATGAAACTTGTAACCACAACCACAAGGACATCATGAATGTGAAAGAATCCTAAGACAGCACCTAGATAACTTATCTACCTATACTTGCTTGTCCGTATGGAAAATTTAAATTGCAAGATACGCGCACTAATCTAAGAGTTAAAGTGGATCTCTGCATGGACCAGAGTAAAATTTTATTTCATACTGATCCTCCAATAATGATACAGCATATAACTTTAATCTCCCATCTGTCCAAGTTAGCTGATAGTTAAGTGCAAGGTACTGAAGGATACAGTTGTATCCTGGATACACTGGATGTCCACCAGTGGCTTATATAACAGATGACATAGGTTACTGCTAAAGAAATGTTAAGGATCATGCTTGAAGAGAAAAAGTCAATCTAAGAAAATAACAAAGTAAGAAAATCCTTGGACTTGAATCTCAAATTACAGGAAGTGGCCATTGAACTCCAGCCACCAGTTGACTGTAATTAGGATCATCATTTGACAACTGCTTTGTAACTCAGTTCCTAATGAGAACTCTGAGGTCTGTAGTAGCACATGTCTGTAGTCTGCAGGCTGAGGTGAGGATCCTGAGTTTGAGTTTAACCTGGGTAACTAAGCAAGACCCTACCACAAAATAAAAATAAAAATAACAGTTGATAGACAGACAGAGCTGAGGATGTTGCTCAGTGTTCCCTGAGTTTAGTCCCCAGGAGTGAATACAGATATAGGAAAGGAAGAATGTTTTGTATTCTGATGCTTTCCAGATACCTAGAAAACTTGATTCTGTTGAGTGCCTAACTTAATATTTTACATGAAGTGTGCATAAAAATATATGCAGAGGTGGTACTTTCAAAGGACCCTACCTCCTGCAGTGAAAACCTTAGACTACCTGGGTGAGATGGCTCACATCTGCAATCCCAGTACTCGGGAGGCTGAGGCAAGAGAATCATGAGTTTGAGGCCAGGCTGGGCTGCATGTGAGACCCTTCCTCAAAAAAAAAAAAAAAAAAGTGCACAGCACACCTTTGGCTCTAGAGGATTTGGAATTTGGTAAGATGCTGGCCATTAACCAAGAGCTTTGCTCCTGCCCTCTGCAACTTAGATGTGTCAGAAGGCTTATTTTATTAGCAGAAGGAAGCTATGAGCCAAGTGCCACAGTAGGGTATTACCCATTGGTAAAGTATGTTGAATTTTATAAATGATCTCATGGTTTTATGCATGTTATTTAGAAAAGGTATGATCCTTAAGTGTTTTTCATTCTACATAGGATGTCGGTTGATTGGTTTTCTGTAAAATGATACATCTGATATTTAGGGAACTCTTGTATTCTCTTTCATAAAGGAGTTTGGATAATTGAGATTTCTATGTGAACTTGGCTGTATTCCTTAGGCTTTCTGGCTTCCATTGTATTATTCTCCTATAAACCATATTCTCTTCCTTTGTGTTCATGACTTTTAAGGTACTCGGAATCCAGCTTTGAGGTGAAGGCCAATGCAGACAGCATGAAATGTTAGTAAAAGTTGCCACATTTTTCTGTACTCCCCTTACCCTATTGAAGTAGTAAATTAGACACTGCTGTTATCTTTGATTAGTGTAAACTGAAATGTTGCTCATTTGTGGAATGCTCAAAAAGAATACCACCTTTCAAGAGATTTTCTTTGGGTGTAGCTGTTATGGAAATTACATTTCTGTTGTCTTTGTGTCCTTATAATTTTAAATGGCTTTTAAATTGCAAAGACTAAAATGAAAATCAGAGATAATTAATTTTTAAAGGTAAAACAAGGCAATTTGGAGTCCAACTGTATCCTATTGGTGTTAGTTCGTTTTTACATAGATATCTTAGTTTCAGTAGTTACACACTCTTTCTGTATGGCAGAATGTCCAGAACCAAACAAAGTCCCATACAGTTGTTTACTTTATTACACCACTGGTGTAATAAACAGTTGCATTCCAAAAAAAAAGTTATTTACTCTATTCCTCTTAAACTGAAGTAACTCAACTGTCATACACCTGCCTTTGCAAACTTCCTTTTATTCAGCCCATTTATTTACAATGAAATTGTCCCTTCTGACATACCTTAGCTATATGCAAAAGAGAAAATTTTTTATTTCTGCTATAAAAAGCATAGTTGGTGGCTTAAATACAATGCTTCAAACTTTTAAATTTTTCCATTGTTAATTAGGTACTTTTTTTATTAGTAACTAAATTATCCAGGCAGTTGTAAATAATTTTTCTGTAACTTGCGTGAAATTTTCCATGTATGAACTGCATTATCAAGCATAAGGTAAGACTAGATCTTCTCTTAATGACTTTTGTGGTCTGATATAATTTTTCAGCTTTACTTCTTTAATACTATAAAAATGAAGTTCAAAATGAGGTCAAATGGCCAACCTCTTTTGACTATTGGTTTCTGTTTAAGAATTCTGAACTCTTGTTATGGTTTATATCTATATGGCCCCCTAAAGCCTATGTGCTCATATGTGGGGCTTTGGGGAAGTAAGTGAATCATGGGATGTAATTTGGAAGGTGAAGCATGCTAGGAGGAGGTGGATTACTGGAGCATGGCAGGGTTTATATCTTCCTTCCTCCTTTCTTGATTTTTCTCTCTGCTTCCTGCCTGGTATTCCATGAGTTTTTTTCCTTTGCTATTCTACCCTGCCTCAGTGCCAACCAACTATAGATTGAAACCTCTCCCAACTGTAAACCAAAATAAACCTTTCTTCTTGTTAGTTGTAGGTATCAGGTATTGTGTCCCAGCACTGAGAAAGTAACCAAGACTGATTTTGGTACCAGGAGTGGGCTCATTGCTATGACACTCCCCACCTGACCATGTTATTCAAAACCCTTGGGAACTGGTTTGTGGGACGAGTTTGTAGAGATTTGGAGATGCTGGCTGAAGAGCCAGCTCTTGAATGTGTAAAACAAGCTTCCTGGGAGATTTTGGTCAGAACTCAGAAGACCAGAATACTGATAAAAATGCAGCTGATGAAGACCAGGATCCAGAGATTTCATTTGGGAACCAGGACTGCATTATCAGTTAGACTCTAGGCCATATGTGTTATATTCTAACAGAGAATTTGTTAGCATTTTTGCTCCTGTCCTGTCCTGAGACTGCCAGAGACTGAAATTAAGATTGGCAGACTAATCTGGTGGAAGAAATTTCAAGGCAGTCTAATGCTTGTAGCTGTGGCATGAGTGCTGTTGGGGGCTATTAATCAGCTCTGCCATTGAAGATCAAGAGCCAATAACCCAGCTGAATGATTTTTTAAAATTCTGAGTTCATCAGAAAGGGATCTGTGATAAAGTTGGGGCCTGCAAAGATAGAGCAGAGCCAACTTGTTTGCTGAAAAGGTTAGTATTAAAAGCAAGCCAAGTACTTTGGAACAGGACAATAGAAAATGTTTGGAGGACACACAAGAACCAGCAGGACTCCACCCTTTGCAGTCTAAATATCACAAATATGAAAGACTTTGCTTTGAGGAGAAAGCCTCAGCATACTCCAGAATGGGTGCTCTGGGTACATGTGTAGCCTAGAAAATTGGAATTGATTCCCTAGACTCAACTCAAAGTGCTCAGTCATCCATACATTGAGAGGTCTTTGCAAGCACTGCAAAGGGCTGAGCTACTTCTCCAATTGGTGGCAGAACTTGGAGTCATCCATGTGGTGTATGAATAGTGCAAGAGTTGTGGATCAGGGAGGCTTCCAGCAGATTTCAGAAGATGGCCTGGGAGGCCAGGTAGTGTGTCTCTGAGAGGGCAGTGTGTGCTATGAGGATGAAACTAATTCAGTGGAGACCACAGTGTTGGAAGAGCCAGAACATGAAATGTTTGAGGTAAGCTACAAGCAGTGAGAAAAGACAACTAAAGAGAGAAACCATGAGGGCTACAACCACCAACTGTGCCTCAGGTGCAGGGTTGCCCCTGCGTTCGAATCTTGCAGAGATTGCTCTGAATGCTCAACATGGAACACTGGGATTTAATGTTTGCTTTGCTGAATTTCAGTCTGGCTTTCCTCCCATTCCTTTTTGTCCTCCTGTTTCTGCAGTTTTGGAATGAGAATGTTTAGCCCCATGCCATTGTATGTTGGAAGTGTTTAACTTTCTTTCTGATTTTTACAGGAGTTCACAGCTAAGACTTTACCTTAAATCTCAGAAGAGACATTGGACTTAGACTTTTCAGCAATGCTAAAACTGTTAAGCCTTTGACAGTTCATAAACATGGACTAAATGCATTTTGCATAGAAGGATAAGCATGAGTTTTTTGAAGGTCAGGGCAGAATATTATAGGTTTATATCTAGATATGCTCCTTTAAAGCCTCATGATCATCAGGGTGGCTTTGGGGAGGTAATTAGATCATAGAGATGTGATACTTACCAGTGGATAGCCCAGTGATGAGCTTATTACTAAATGTTATTTGGGAGATGAAGCCTAGTTGAAGAAAGTGAGTCACTGGGAGTGTAGTCTGAAAATGTCTCTCTCCCTACTCCTCCTTTGATTTCTCTCTTTGTTTCCTGCCAGCCATATCTTGAGTTCTTTGTGCTCTACCATACCTCTTTCCCGTAAGGCTCTGCCTTGGAGCCAGCCAACTATGAACTAAAACTTCTGCAAACTGTGAGCCAAAATAAACCATTCTGCCTTTAATTTGTGGGTGTCAGGTATTGGGTCTCAGCAAAAGTAAGACAACTCTCAAGAGATTAGTCATCTTAAATTACATATACACAGTCAATATATAACATTTTCTGTGTGGTAATGATGCAGGGTATCCTCTGTTTCAAGTGTCCCTGTGGTTAAAGAATAGAGGGCCAGACAGTGAACATATACATTCTTATATCTGCATGTTTTCTGATGATCTGATGAATGACCAGTTTGGACTTCTAACATTGTTTCTTAATTTTACTTGACTAGAATTACACATTCAGTATAACTGTTTCTTCTATTTGATTCAGTTAGAAACATTTTCCAAGTTGAATTGACACTGTTGATTCTTTCTTTGGTTGAGTTTTACTTTGTTTTTGAAGCATTTTTAAATTCTGAGGAGTTGAACAAGCTGCATCAGGGTGTTGACACATAGCTGAATCACATAAGTGAACTTAGACTACACAGTAGGCACCTAAAATACTTACTTGTACATTAATTCATACTTAGCCTTGCTTTTAGTTAGGAAATATTGAAAGCCTACTGTGAGTGAAGCACTTTGTCACAGAAAGGGGAGGTGTTTAGGTGTTATCAAGGGGAATGGGCCCCAGCACCAGTTACTAGGTTCTCGTGTGTGACAAAGCATTGGATAGTACACACACCAGAAAGGAAGAAGCAGCACAGTTTAGTCAAGTTTAAAGGGTGGATGTATACTCAGAAATGAGTGCATTCCTACTGGCTGATCAGTAAATGTCATAAATGGAAAGGAAGGAAAAATGCCTGAGAGCACAGACTGCTAGACAAGTTGTGCGAACCTGTCTTCTGCCCTGGAATTGTAGGCATTTCCAATGCAGACCCATTGGTCTTTGTTATTCTTATTTTTCTCTCTGGTTAGTAGACCTTTGGTCAAGGGAGGGGTCTAATCTTTGCTGGGTTCAGGCGAATGGAGGGGAAGTGGGTCCAACAGCCCCAATTGTACTATCTACACTATTCCCCCTTAGAGACCTGGTCTAGGAAAATTTTTCAGGGATGCATAGGGAGGAATGTCTGTTTTCTATAGCTGCTTCTTCCTGGCTAGGAATATTGCCTCTACCTACATGGAGCTCTTGCCCTACCTGATTTCCTAAGGGAGCTGTAGTCCTCCAAGGACTTCTTCACGAGCTGTAGATGTGGAGGTGAATTTTAATCCTTAGTCCAGACCATCATTGGTAGTTCAGTGGTTGTGAAACAAGAAGAAACAAATTTGACTAAAAGATTAAATATGCATGGTCCAAACAGTAAGGCTGTGAAAACATTAATAAAGGATATTGATCTCTGGGGCCAGATAAACAAGGATGCTTGTTCCTGTCCAGTTTGCTCTAAGACACAAGTGGCTGGTAGTGTCACTCATGAAGAAGAGTCCGTAAGTCTCAAGGCAAAAATTACTTTTAATAATTGTGTGGCAGGAAGACAAAAACAAAATTAGCTACACAAGACATGCAGGAAGGGACCCTATTTCCAGGATTTTTCCTTTTATTTATTTGGAACAAAATAGTTTATTTATCTGACTCAACAGGTTGGTTTATATTTTCTTTTTTGAAAAGAAACTTGGGACTCTTCACCAGTTCACAGGTCTGTGAGGTTTGTGGTGTTTTCTGGTGTCTCATGTAGCTTGGGTTTTACCCTGGAGAGGAGAATCTAACATGTACTGAGCTCAGGTTTATGGGAATACAAAGGAAGGCACCCTTGAAACCAAGGATAGTGAACCAGTTAGGGTTTCTTAGTATCTGCACAAGGAGTTTCCTACTGACTGGATGACTCCAGCCATTCAATTGAAACCCTTTCCTACATAGGTGCCTCTTGAGATAACTTGTCAACTATTCTTTTTTTTTTTCCCCCAGCAAGGTCTTACAATATAGTTCAGTCTATCCTTGAACTCATCATGTAGCCCAGGCTGGCCTTGAACTTGTGGCATCCTCCAGCCTCAGCCTCCAGGTACTGGGATTACAGGTGTGTGCTACCATGCACAGCTTGACTACTATTCTTCATGACCCAATGTGGGAGCAGGACTTTTGGGTCCCAGTAAGGTTTTTCTTAACCATTACAAATAGGACAGTTTATGCTGGCTCTCTTGGCCCCCTCCTCTCTCCCCAGCTTCCCTGCATTTATGCTAACTCATACCACAGAAGGATATGAGTTTCCTGGCCTAATGAAAGCTTTCCAATGAAAAGTCAGCAGTTGCAGGATAAACATCATTTTAGATAGTGAGATAAGGCCAATATTATTGTAATACTGGGACCAACTAAGATGGAGGAAGAGAGCTAGCATTAGAAAAGCAGCCAGAGAGTCCCCAGAAAGAAGTATCTATATGCTGGCCTGACACGTGGCTCTAGGACCCAGGAGTATTATGGTAAGTAGCTCAGAAGGGCTGGGGAGCTGCCCTTCCTGCAGACCTGTAAACCTTTAAAACACAGAGGGCACATTGCCTCACACCTCCACCACACACACACTGGTGAGATGCACTAGACTCCTCCACCCTCCAGTTCCCTGCCCCTCTCTGATAGCTAATATCAGAAAAAAGAATTTGAGGGCCGAGGCACAAATGGGGCTCTGTGGCACAAACACCTGCCTGGCAAGCACACAGTCATGATTTGATCCCCAGTACCGGGGGTGGGGGAGCAGGATTCGAGACAAGGAGAGATAAGAAAAAAAAATGAGTTTACCAGAATCAAGGTTGCTGGAGAGAGAAAAATAGCATGAATTGAAAAGAAGGAAAACTAACCAGGGTGCAGAATGCATGGCAGGTTTTGCACACAAGTATCGTGGCCTGGAATTTTAGAAATTTCCAAGGGGAGTCCATGGATCTTTGTTACTCTCATCTCTTCCTTTGGTTTGTAGACCTTTGGTTTGCTAGGTCCTGGTGAATGGAGGGGAAGTAGTTCCACAGCCTCAGTTGTGCTATCTATAATAGTAAGAAGATGTAATTTATGATGGTCTGCTTCATATAGTTTCTGTCTGTCCTCAGAAGATTCCACAAGCACCAAATGCTGTATACGTCAATGTGGAATAGTTGATCATTATGAACATTCATTGAACAAATTTCCTGAAATGTGCACTTTTGCCCTTTTACATTTAAGCAGCCTATACATATGTATTATGTCAATTTATGTAAATTTGTTAACTTGGCATTTTAACCTTAATTTTTACCACTGGATTAGCATTACCTTTCATTTATATTTGAAAGAGAGAGGATAGTTTTCCTTTGTTAACATTTAATAAGTAGGATATTTTTCCATTGTTAACATGTAACGAATGGCAATTCATGCCCATAATCCCAGCACTCAGGAGGCTGAGACAGGAGGATTGCCACAAGTTCTAGACCCTGTTGGACTACATAGTAAGTTTAAGACCGGCTTGGACTATACAGCGAAACCCCGTCTCCAAAAAAAAAAAAAAATGTGTCACAACAACTTTGCATGTTTCAAATTATAATTTTCTTTTCAGTTCAATAACCCAGTTCACAAGTCCTGTTCAGTGTTAAATTTTTATGTATGGAATAATTTTTCCCTGTACTTGCAAGCTTTATGCCATTAAATTTAAAATGACTGACTGCTGAGTTGGTTAGATTAAACAGCTGATGGGATCATTCAGCACTGAATTCTGTCCTCTGCATGAATGTTTTTTTCTCTTTTGAGAATTACTTCTAGAGAGAAATCTTTCAGAAACATGCACTTCCCTTCAGGTGTAACCCTACAGTTACTCCATAGCTATCACAAAACAGCTTTTCTGGTGCCTGTTTTCATATTTTTACCTTCCAAATTACCATCTTTCTTGCTTTGTAAAAATGAATCATGGTCTTTCTTCATCTGTTTATATCTTGTGATGTTTTCAAAGTGATTAGATCTGGTCATACCTCAGCAAAATAATTTAGGTAATAATTATTTCTCTTTTTCAGGCACTCCTAAGAAAGATCATTTAAATGTAAATTTTTTTTTTTAAGTAGCTCAAAGAAATTTGTCCTGGCTTACAGAATCTTAAGATTTGGGTTTTTTGTTTGGTGGTGTTTTGTTTTATTTGTCTTTTCAAGACAGAGTTTTTGCTATGCCTATCAGGCGGGCCTGGAACTCCCAGCAATCAGGCTGCTAGGGTTATAGGTGTGCGCCACCAGGCCGGGTTTTTAAGGATTTTTGTGCACTCACATTAATAGTGTAGATGGTGAACCTTTCAGAGCTTTCAGGATTGCACACAGCCCTCTTGGGCAGGCACGCCGTAGGTTTACCACTTGTATAGGGGTTACACATTTACAGTCTACAAGCAAATTGAAAAAAATTATTATTAAAACTTGAAGACAAATGTATACTTTACAATTATATAATGTTACTATAAACTTGAAAATGGCTTCTCAAACTCAAAGCCGACATATTGGAAACTGAAATCTCTGGCTCTGTAAAGAAAGTTTTATTTTCCTTTATAATTAAGAGTTCTCATCATCTCAATGTCTAGATCATTAAGTATTTTCTTTTGTAAATTTTAAAAGTTTCTGTAAAGCAGCAAGTGTTCATCATGTGGTATCATCTGCACTAAAAGGTGGTATCTCACTTGCAGTTTTCTTCAAAACATTTTTAAAACTTAAATCAAGATTAGGTTTCTTAGCCCCTGTCTGTAGTCATCTAAGAAGCTATTCAAATGTAATTAACTCTTACTATTTTGTCTATATTTCGCATTTCTGCATTTCTTTTCCATCAGAGTTCCATCAGAGTTGACATAAGTTATGATTTCTTCCTTTTTCAAAACATATAAACTCTGTGTGGGTGTGTGGGTGTGTGTGTGTGTGTGTGTGTGTGTGTGTGTGTGTGTGTGTGTGTTATCAACTCACAACCTCACAATTGCCAGTCAGGCACTGTGCCACTGAGTTATATCCCTGGCCCAAACTGACCTTTTTAAGTGAGTTTTTTTTCCCCCTACCTGTGAAGTAAATTAGTCCTTAGTGCTTTAGAGAATTTCCATATTTCTTAGCACAATTTTTGAGTTGCTATAAGGAAAAATCTACTGTTTTGAAGCCACTGAACATCTGATCCCAGTATTTTGTTTAGTTCATTGTTGTACAATATTCCTTCTATTATATGTATCCTTTAATTAGCCAAGACATTTTCTGTTACTAACAACTGAATTAATAACAGTGGGGGTTCTCGCTGCTGTTTGCAGTTGGAGAAACTGAAATTTTGAAAAGTTGATTATCTTATCCAGACTTACATAGTTATTAATAAGTAGGGTTCCTGGGGTGTATGCTAAACACAGTGTGCATTGGAGTAAAAATATGTAAAGATGGATAAATATTGACAAATTGAACCATCAATATGACCAACATAGTTTATTCTGGAAAAAGAAAGAACAAGAATCTTGTGATAAGTGCTACTAGACATGGAAAAGGCCATTGGAAGTAGATTTAATAAAAACATTATAGATATTCTTGAGAATGATTTTAGAGTAATTAGAATAGAAGCAATAATTAGGTATAATCTGAATACAGCTTTTCTGAGCAGAAAATAAGACTCTTAATGTATAGATATTTATTAAGAAGCCTTCATTGCAGGGATCACCTGTGGAAAAGATACTGTCTAGGAATTACCTTGACAACATTTATATTTACAAAAATATGGGAAACAAACTCTACAAGAATTCAAATAGTTTAGTCTTTAAAAATTAAAACAAACCCAGGATCTAAGTTTGGTGAAATGCTTAATTCCAGAAAAGAATTAGAGCAATATGTATGGCAGTTTATAATCCAAGAATTTATACCCAGCTAAATTATCTTTAATGTGTGAAGGATTAAAAAACTATTTTTAGATGTTCAAGGATTCAGAAAATTTGTATACTCTAATACTTTCATATCTTTTTTGACAATGATGTGTTCCCTTGAGGAATTAAATTTATGACTCAAGTATGAGAAATTCATGATACACAACATGTATTTTGCAAACAAAAAATCAAGGGTTATTTGATGTTATCAATTAAATTTTGTAATTATGCCTTTTCTTGCTTATTCTTGTCTTCAGGCTACATACTCCTTTATGTAGTTCAAATTCTGGTAATCATTATGATTAGATTTTAGTCTTCTAATTAGTATTTCTCTTCAGAATAGTGTTTAAAATTACTTTACACATTTCAGACACCATAGAGAGTTCTCAGTCATTGCCAAGTTTCACATAGGAATTAAATGATATTTTTCATTGTCCCAGGATTTAAGATATTTTCCACCTAGTAAACTTGATTTCACAACTTGCGCCATGGTTTATGAGCTTCTTGAATTTGCAAAGACAGAAGAAGAACTAGAGAAACCTGCTGTTTAAGCTGGGACCATGTTCTTGTATGCTCTTGTCATTCTTAGACCTATGGGCATTGTTTAAATTGAGTTTAAAATCAGTATTGATAATATGAATGATCTCATTTATTTTAAAATATGTACTTAGAAGCTAGGCATGGACACTCCTATAATCCCAGTGTTCTGAACAGCTGAGGCAGAAGAATTATAAATTAGAGCCCAGGCGGAGTGATTTTTAGCAAGACCCTTTGGTAAAGCAGGGGGAGGGCTGGGGATATAGCTCAGCACACAGGTTCTGGGTTCACTCCTCAGTACTTGCATATGAATATAATTTTCTCCCAGAAAGTCTGGTGGGGGAAATTTCCAGTGATGTTTTTAGCAGCAAAGGATAATTGTGTCTTAAGCACAGGCCAAGATAAGCAATAGCAGTTTTGCAGGTACCTATTGGAGGATTGAATAAATTAATGTAATCTATATAGAATAATAACAGTAGGGTGAAAGTCAGTAAAAGTATTTGGTATCACCAGGTGTGGTGCTGCACTCAGGAGGCTGAGGCCGGAAGATCCCTGTGAGTTCAAGACCAGTCTCCCCTACATAGTAAGTTCAAAGTCAGCCTGAAGTACACAGTGAAACCTTGTTTCAAAACAAAATTTTGATATCTACTGAAAATTGACAGAAGAAGAAATGTAAATGACAAATATACATATGAATAATGACTTTACTGTTAATCACAGGAATAACGTGATGGTGCTGAAAATGTGTCTGCCTGTCATACTGGCAATAGTTAAACACTAAGTTTTTACAGTTATGTTGCCAATTTCATGCAGTATTGGTAAAAGTAAATTGATATAACCATTTTAAAACTTTTAAGGACCTACAATAAATGCCTTAATACAGTTATGTCTGTGTTCTAGTATAGTCATCAAATTCTAGGAATTCAGTATAAGGAAATATCAGACATTAGCACAAAGATGTTAACTGGTGATGCTTATGATCTATAAAAATTAGCAACAAGATGAATGATTGCCTTATAGCCCATGTATGTGGTAGGCTCTATGTAGCCATTAAAATCATATTTTTAAAGAATTTTTGATAACATGGGGAATACAAATGAAAAAGTAAGGCATCTAACTATGTATTGAATGCTCAATTTTGCTGTAGGAATGCACACATGTGTATATATCCCCAGCTCACAAGCATTAATTAATAAAACAAAACACATGAGTAAATACCTTAAGATGCTTTTCTTCCTATAATTTCCAGATTTCTTACCAAAAGAACATGTTTTTTAATAAAATAAAGCCACAAAATAAAATGATTAATGAAAAATAAAACCTTCATTAAAATGTTAATTAAGAATTACTGTAGGCTAAGGTTGACAGAAGGAAAGAAAAGTCTATAGGCTGCAGCATGTGAGAAACTTGTCAAGTGAATCACGGTAGAGAGACTTGATTGTCTTGCTTAGAAACATAGAAAACACGTGATGACCATCACTGCAGTCTTCAGATCTGACAGGAAGTCATGGCACAGAGGCTAAGCACAGAGATTGCATCTCCACTGTTATGCTGTGTGACCTTAAATGGGTTACTTGGGTGGAGACTCCTGGGTCCACATTTGTACAATGAGGTTAAACGTTCTGGTCTCACTATAAATAGTAAATTTTCAAATAAGCATTCACTGGTGTTATCCTTGAAATGATATGGAAAAAGTGAAAATAGCATCATTAGGTGAAACCTAAAACCAGATTGAATAACACTTAGAGGTGGAGAGCTAAGCTGACATGGACTTCAGACGGGTTTCAGCTAGAGGGAGCCACAGGGGTTTTGTCACGTGCCTGATGGTCTTTATGCCACCATGGGATAAAGGCACCACCCGTGGCATCACAAACTGGTAAGATCAGTTGTGGCACCTTAAAGTAATTCTGCAACTCTAGCTCTTTCCATGCGGCTTTACAGCATATATTCAGAAGTCTCTTTAATAGCTTCCTCATTTATATCTTTGCCAATTGCCTGGGAGGGAATTGCACAAAGTACTATTAAGAAAAAGAAGCTAAGAGAAATGTATTAAAATGACCCATTTTGGACACTACATTCTAAGGATTACAATGGCATCTGGTACTGGTTTGCTTTCAGTTCTTCTTAAGTGTGTGTTTGTTCAAAATATTTGAATTTCATAGAAAATAGGTAGCATTTCAAATATACTTATGAACAACAAACGCACATTAATTACCACGGAGAGACGAAAGAGTAGTAAGTCCCCATAATTAGTGTGTGAGGGAATATGTGGGAGGTATCTTAAGTGAAAAGTTATCTTAAGATATTTGATGGCTTATACCTGATGCTATTTTTTTTCTCGTGCTACTAGAAAAGTAAATTTGCACTAAATTAGACAAAAGTAAGTTGTTCAAGCATGGACCTTTTTTTAAAAAAAATTTTTTTTTTAGATTAAAATGGTGATCCTTGTATCTTGACCAGAACTACCCACAATTTAGGCTTCTATTTGAATAGACATAAGCTCATTCAACCAAAAAGACTGGTAACAGCAGACTGACTGTATTTTGAAATGATGTCACACATTTTTGCGAGGAAGGGATAGTCATCTTTTCTGGCAGAACTATATATTCAAGCATTTAAATACTTCCAGCAATAGTTCATTGAAAATACAGCCTTATTGAGTCATGTCTAAGCCTGAAGAAATAGTAATGCTTTTACAAAGAAGGTGAGAGTTTGTCACGGCTATGATGGTGCATACCTCTAATCTATTCTTGCCTTCCACAACATGGATGCAATCCAAAGCCAGCTGTAATCACTTGGACTGATATATTTGAACTGGCAGTGCTCACATCAGTTACTCTCAATGTTCCCTTATGATATATTCCTATACAAAAGGTAAATTTAGTAATTAGGACTGCCTTATTTTATGACCAGCACTATGCAAAAAATATAGAGCCATTTTCAGTACAATTGTGGGAAAAAAAAATCCAGCCTTGGCTCAAAGTTGGGTTTTTTTTTTTTTTCAGGCAGATTACAAACACATGATAAAATAGAGTAGATTAGTCACAACATCTTGCAAGATACAAATTTTAACTAGAAAAATTTGTCCATCCAAAGTTACCCTTAAGACTTTTAAACATCTCATGAAAACTATGTCTATGAGTGCAGTGAGTTTTTACTTGTAGCAGATTAGTGTTGGAAAATGAGGAGGGCATGTACCCTGACAGACCAGAATATCAAATGGCACCCTAAAAGCCAGCCAGGGGAGGCTACCAGCAAAGAGAACTGAGCCCAGAAAGCACAGCCCCTTCCCTGTCTCTGTCCTTCAACCAAACCTCTAGAAGTATTACTGAGTAGAATGATGAGAATGTCTACTCAAAGGCTTCTCACAGATAGTGCCCCTAGAGCCTCAGCCAGCCAGGTCTTCAGCATGTCCTGGGACATCACTGTAACATCTTCAGTGTTACTTTCACTGTTATTTACACTGATAATCTGATAGTCCTGACCCATGGATAAACTGTTGGAATCTGTCACTGTGCTTTCCTCCTAGTCAGATTTTTCATTGTACCTGGTATGGGGGAAGAATGCAAGCATTAATGTTAAACAGATCTAGAATCAAGGACAGGCTTCTTCAAATAATTTTACGATACTGGGTAAGCCTCTTATTCTTGTAGCCTATTTCTAATTCTGCAAAATTAAGAAAAGTAATGCCCAGTTCATCAGTTGCTGTGAAGCTTCAATTAGATAACTATTTAAAAGACAAATTAAGTGCTTGATACCTAATAGGAAATTGAGCCCATATTCAGGAACAGACATCTCTCATTTATTGGGTATTCCAAGAATATTGAATATCATTCTTTGGAGGCTATAGTGATAAAGCTGGCATTCAAATCTAATGACCCCTAAAATTGCTATAGCAAAAGAAGACATTCACCCTATGTGGAATATTGTTATTTCCTGCAGAGCATCAAGCTTACTTTCATATTCACCGACTAGAGATTTTCAGTACCTACTCTTCTACTTTTTTGTATGTTAAGTTAGGATAAACCCCCATTTTTTTCCTGTTGGAACCTGCCCGGAAAATTCTTTCTACCTGAAGTACCTTTGAACATTCTACAATTTAAAACTATCTAATAAAGCTATTCTGAAAGAGCTCTCTGATGGCAAACCATTAATTATTTTGTGACTATGAGCTGTGACTAAGTATGGGGCAGGTTTGGATCGCAGTGTGACATGACATGGCAAAGCGATCCATTAGGTTGGTTCTAGATATTACCCTCATAAAGAGATAAGTAATGTTCTAGTTTAAACTCAGTAAAGAAGATTCTCAAGCCATCTTATTGAAAAGAATATTTTCAGAATTAATATTTAGCCCCAAAGTGCTCTGTAATATTTTAGTATTTTCAATATTAATATTTAGCCCCAAAGTACTCTGTAATATGTTGTGTTCAGTAAGCCTTATTTGTCTGTAAGCCATCTAGGATTCCTGTCACATAGGTGGTAGAGATAATAAAATGATCTACAAATAAATACTACAAATAAAATGAATGCCAAACTCTGATTGAATATAGCAATCCTTGATTTACTTTTCTTACTGGGTATGGACATTTTTATTTTATTTTATTTTATTTTATTTTATTTTATTTTATTTTATTTTATTTTATTTTATTTTATTTTATTGTTTTATTTTATTTGTTCTTTGTGTGGGGTTTCACTAAGTTGCCCAGTCTGGTCTTGAATTTGCAATTCTCCAAGTTCAGCCTCCCAAGGAGCTGGGTTTATAGGTGTACACCAGCATACCAGGCTCTTCTGTGCCTTTTTAGTGAATGTCTGTATGCCAAGTGTATATATGCAAAGCGTAAATTAATTGATAGCTTTAAATTATTGTCAATATTTGTTGAATACTGACAAAGTTCATCGTACTAAATAATGTGTATGTATCACTTCATTTAATCTTCCCATCAGTTCTGTAAGTTTGTTGCTGTCATACCCATATTACACATGAGGAAGCTAAGACTTAGAGAGTTTGTGAAACTTAAGTTTACCAGAATATAAATAACATCATACATAGTACAAGCATTTGTTTCTAAAATATTGCCTGGGGATAGCCAAGAACTTTGATTCCAGAAACCCCACAACCTATAGTTTACTTCATTGTATTGTCCCTTCCCTCCTTTAGTCATCCCTGTTAGAAAGCTTCAGAGAAGGATATAGAGGACATGGCCCTAAGCCCTTCAGACATATAACCCATTGAAGATCCTAATAACCCAGTTGTGATGTCATAGTATGCTTTGTTCAGAGGCTCATCATCAATTAGCAAGTGCTTCTGTATTTTAGAAAAAGAATCAAGGCACCTAGGCCCTAAAAACGTTGCTGTTGCAAATCTGTTGAGCTTCAAGTTTTGCCTATGTTAACAGTAAGGTATCCAAATACCATAGCTTCCACAAGATGGAAATATATTTCTCTACCATGTACCAGTCCAGAGAGCAGTGATCCAGAGCTAGCGAGTGCAGCTCTGCTATGTTCTCCTCTAACCTGAGTTAGTTCCCAGTTCTTATGAGGTCCCTGCCCACAGGTAGAGGTAAAGAACTAGAGAGGACACACATTGCTTCTAGCATGGGCTAAAAGAGTTGTTCCCCACATGTGTAGAAGTTGGTTGTTTGGTCACAGCATGCTGTACCAGAAGCTGGGCATTGCAGCTCTCTTGCGCAGCTAATGCTAATTTGAAATGACTGTAAAAACCAGCAGTATCTACTGTTGTTTCCTTAGTAAGACTGTCCGTGCCCAGGTACCAGAACCTGGTTGTTGCTCTGCTCAGTTTTCTCCCTGCCTTATTGCAGCCTCTTTTTGATTTGTGTTTGGCTAGGCTGGGCTGTTCTGGGTGTTGCACGGTGGTCCATAGAAGACCAAAATCAAAATCATTATTTGTATTCTTACGTTTCATGGAACCTGGTTTTGGTTCTTTAATATTTATAATTAAGAGGTACTGTGGAGTATAGAATAAAATTTTATTTCTTTGTGTGCTCAATACATTTTTAGAGTATTTTTCATTTTCTCCTTAAGGCTTAAAACACTGAGTTTTGGACTCTTCTAAAGTTTCAAAAACCTAATCTCCATGTAGAACTTCTAGTCCTTTTGCCACCTTGTAAAATAGTAAAATACATTACTAAATATACCCAGTATGAGTAATTAATGTTGCTATGAGATCTTAAATGTTTTGTTTCTACTTCTTTACTCCTCAATTTCTGTATTTGGAAAGATTGTTGTACTCCTCCAGAGTTTTAAATTTAAATGTATTTTTATGATATCATCAGATTTATCTCCAGACTACTCAGAATCTCAAATTACATTTCTAAGCATGTTGAACACGTTTTTTCCCATTGCCTGAAATTTTTTTTCCTTTGTGGTTTATAAATGGAAATGAGCACATTTCAAGGTATAACCCTCAACTAAAACTTGTTTTTTAGGAAGATGAAAAGTCTGATCTCAGCATTTTGATCCATAAATGTAAGAAAGGTATCTTGTTCAATATTTTATTCTCAGCCCCTAGTAGCATGTGTGGCATGTGAGAAGTACAGTATTCAAGTATTTGTTGACTAAATCATACTGGTTTTTTTTTTTTCAAATTGCCAGTTTTAACCTGTAGTTCAAAACTGTAAGATATTTACTATAAATATCTTGCTAAAAACATTTATTATAGTAACTGTTCCCCCCAAAATACTCAATACACTCACATATAGCACCCACACATATAGTTAACCATACTCATGTACACACGTTTGCACGGTATGTATTTGTGTAGAAGTCAGGCACCTGGCAACGTCAGCTTTAAATACTCTGAAGTTACATTGAAAACGTCTCTAACTGCCAGGTCTTGTATTTCTCTCTTTAGGTCCTTACCCTCAGACTTTTCACTCTAGCTTGAAATAGATAATTTACTTCCCTTTGTGTTTTTCATGGAATGTATTAGTTAGGTTGTGAGGAGAAAAGAAAGACCAAAGGTCAGAAAAGAAAATATGAAGTAAAAATTAGAAAAAGAAAACGAACAGCACTAGCTGCAGTTCATACATCTGGGAATGAAACCGAACAACTGAAAACATAGACTGGGGACTAATAATCTCTTCAAATGCTTGTGAGTGTTCGTACTGGTACTCTCAGTCCTCAAGAAAAAAATGGATGTGTTTCATATAATCTATTTAATAAAGTAGGAAAAGTACAGTTTCATAATCTCTGAAATTTAAAAATAATGTGGTATTTGAAGGATAAACTTTGGATATGCAGAGTTTTAATCCTGTGTAAGAGCTCTTTAGTGAAAAATGACAAATGAAAAATTACTGAAGAACACAGAGGATTAAGGTAGCCCAATTTTTACAAAGTAATGCATCAAAAAATCATAACTAATGTGGGAGAAAAGCACTGAGAGACCAGATTAATTCTGCCCTTCTAGTATTCTCACCCAGATAGGTAAGGCTGAATTTTGTCATTAGAGTAATGATTAGTGTTTACTGAGCACTTGCTAAGTATCATAGTAATGACTTGTATGCCTCATTTCATTCCACATCACCCTACAATTTAGGAAATATAAGGACTATCTCATTTTAAATGTGAGGGAAACCGAGGTATAAGTGGTTTGAGTAGCTGTGGATGGTCACACAATTCCCAAGCAGTTAGGAATCCTCCCCTCACACTCACCCCCAGTCCACTGCCAGTCACAGAGTTCATGCTGTTGTCAGGGTTCACCAGAACCCTAGTTAGTTGAAGCAGAACCACTGCCTAGCTGTGCTTCTCTGGGGTGGGCATGAGAGGTTGCCATGGCTCTGTTTGTCTATTAGACAATGGGGATAAGAGTAATTAGTTGATACTGATTGCAAAGGGGCATTGTGAGAAGCAAGAGAATAAAAATATTTAGAGATCCATAAGTAATTTTATTGTTAGAAAACATTATTATGCTGTTGTTACAATCAGCAGGATGAAAAGTTATTTTTCCAGGGATTTAGCTCAGTGGCATAAGCACCTGCCTGGCAAGCACAAGGTCGTAAATCCAATCCCAGGTGCCAATAAAATAAAATAATTTCCATTTGTAGAATTACCATTATATAACATTTTTCACTAAGAAATAAGAGTAATTTGGGCCTCATATTTTCAAATTCAACATACAAATTTGTTTCTCATCATCATATTCTGTTATTCACCCCTCCTCCTGCCTACCTCAACAAAGATAGTCCCAGTTATATTGTATTTATTTCATTCTGTGTAAGCTGCTTAAATAAGATAGAACCATGAAGACTTTGTTTTGCACTCTGGCAGATGTAGTATGCATCGAACATGCCGGTACAAGGTCCTGTATTTTCATCTAATCATCCATCTACGGGGAGAGTGCTCCTCTACCATGATTCTAGCTCATCCATTCATCATATACACTGTCTTTCAGATAAGTTCCAGTTCATGCTGTGTTCGGACTTGAAAGCCATGTAAAAGGACCCCTCTTTACCTTCCAGTGGACATAGGGACCTACAGTATTGAAATGACTTTTAGGGAACCTGGAGTCATCGTTCAAGTCCTGTCATTCACAGAGCTAGGATCTGGTTCTGTCTTTTCACATGAGTACACAGTACCCTTGGGTACCCAGAATTCATTAGTGGTAGTCTTAAGTCCAAAGTGTGAAAGAGAATAGACTTGTCCTAAGTCTTCCACATTTATTTTGGAGCTACTGAGACTAAGACGACTGAGTGATACTTGTTTTTTGTTTTGTTTTTTTGGTACCGAGACTCAAACTCAAAACCTTCCATTTGCTGGGCAAGCGCTTATGCTGCTGAGCTATATCTCCGGCCTAGTTGGGTGATAATTCTTAGCAGGTTTTGTTAGCTCGGGAGAGAGCTTCTACCTGCTCCTTCTTTAGGGGCTCAACTTTACATGGACATCTAGGTGCCACTGTCTCTCCCTTTACCCCTTTCATTACTTTGACAGCTGTTTCCTTTTCCGTTCCTTCATCTTCCTTCTTTCTGCTCTTTTTACTACCCTGCCAGCTTTCTATGACCTTCCTTTAGTCAGAAAGGAAGAACTGAGTTTTAAAATTTGAGATCTGGACAAACCTATACTTTTAAGTTATATACTGCAGGAGAACAAATGTCCTTGTTAAATATTATCGTGTACTAATAAAATCCCATGAGTCTATAATGTTTTTTATGTAATAAAGTATAATAATTATGGGGACTAAGCAGTTATAAAAATTAGGATTTTCCTAATAATATCTGTATTCAGTTCATCATCTTCACAGTTATTTAAACCTCCACATAACTTGTAGTCATATCCTCTAGGGTCATGCTCAATTCAAACCATATTTTTTTCATGGTTGTAAACTCATCATGAGATTTCACAAGTGGATTGCATAATTTAATTAGTTTAATGTTTATGGAAATTCTTTGAAGGTAAAATCCTTACATAAGTGCCAAAAATTGATTGCTTTCTTCCTGTAATTCCCAGAACTCACTTTCTCCTCTATATGCTTAGTTTCTCCTGTAATCAATCAGTTTATATGCAATACCTTTGACAATATTTTTAAATTACAATCATATTTAGATTGAGGCAGATACTGATTTCTGGTTTGAATTCAGAAAACAAAATGAAATATAAATTCAAATTAAATTGCTATTTCTTCAGTCAATTATACCTGCACTAGATGACATTTGGATACTGAACATCAAGCTCTGAGTATTAAGACTGTAAGTTTATTTTTAAAATGCATCCTAAATTTGTTTCACTGTTCTAGGTTTTGCTTGAATTTTAGGTAATTAATTCCATATAATGTACTTTAAATGGTATTAAATGAGATGAACAAAAAGTTTCAAATATGTCTCTTTTTTTGCTCTATGAAGTTTTCTCTATTTTAGCATATAATTTTCTTTCCTTTTGTTCAAACATCACTTTTCCTTAGATGTTTGCTTCATTCTTTTTTGCAAGATCATGAAAACAGCGTCTTTTATAACTGCATTCTCAGAAACCTGCAAACAGGTGATGCTTAGACAAAGATGGTCGGATGACAAAAACAATAGAGGTTACATATTTAAACTTGATGCCTTTGGGATTTTGCTTTTTAAAGTAGTCACAAGATGTTTGGGAATTTTGTTTTCCTCAGTATACAGGAAAGAAAAGTAAAATTTTGGGTGGGAAAAGTAGCAGCACAGGGCATGAGCCAAAAACAAATGTAGCAGTAGGCAGCCCAAGTGAGGTGTCAAATTCAAGCTAATTTCACTTTTGAGAAAAAGATTTCCTCTCTGAGTGTGCAACTCAGGATATTTCAAAAATAATCATGAGAAAACAGCATGAGGAGCTTTGAGGTGGCCATAGGTTGTGGTTACAGAGCAAGGGTATAATTTACTCACAGAGACAGTAGAAGACTGCCTGGAGCTTTACAGAAATAGCAGGAGTGTCAGAGTTCAGGGAAGTAAAGGTAAGAGACAAGTTAGATTCAGAGCCCATGACTAGGATAAGTCAGATTACTTTTTTATTGTTCTGTGTCCCTACTGACAAAGTGCCCATGAGATGGAATGAGATGGCAAACTGGAGAATGGTAATGGAGTCAATAACCACCTAGGAAGTCTAACAAATTACAATACAGCATGTAAATGAAAACTTTGTAGCAAACTAGTTTACTGTTAAAAGGCTGAATGCTTTCTAAGATTTTAACCTGTATGGTAGGATAAGAAAAGAGAAATAAAAGGCACATAGATTTTAAAGAAAAAGTGAAATTGCCATTCCCCCCAGAGTATGTGATTATATGTATAGAATACGCTCAAACAGAAATCCGCAAACTTTCGCCTATGGTACAAATTCTTTCCACCACTGTTACTAGTTTCCTTTCTCATCTCTAGGACAAAAACACCTGAAACCCACAACTTTTAAAGAAGGAGACATTTATTTTTGCTCATGGTTTCTAGTGGGTTTAGTCCACAGTTGTCTGGCTCCAAGGGGATGATCGAGGAAGAAACGGGAGAAATAATACACCCTTCCAAGTCACACTCCCAGCGACCTCTTCCAACGAGGCCCCACCTTCTGGCAGCACAGTGAGCTACTGAACTCCTCATGGGTGACTCCGCTGATCAGTACAATGTCCCAGGACGGAACTTTGGGGTCGACATTTAGATCTAAACCAAATCATACCACTTTCTGTATTAAATAATTTTTATTTTATTTTTGCTAGCTATGAGTGTAAGGTGCTACTGCCATGTTAGAAAACTGTTTGACAGTTTCTTGTAAAATTAAACATCGTCTCAGGTAATGATCCAGCAGTTGTCCTGGCTGTAACCTAAGAATGAATGAATAAAATATATCCATCCACACAAAAACCTGTCTGTGAATCCTCATAATACCATCATTCACAAGTATCACCCAAAACAGAAACCACTTTTCTGTCTTAATTGAGTGCATGTAAAGATCATTAACTGCTTAACATGAGAAAAAATTGATTCTTGGATACACACAAGTGTGCATCTCAAAAATATAGTGAGTGAAAAATCACAAATCTATAGAGTACATACTAATTTATTTCATTGGTATGAAATTTTAGAACAACCAAAAATCAGTCTGTAGCAAAAGAAAGCAAATCCATGGTTGTCAGAGGACGGGGGAAGGATGGTGCTGGGAAGGAGCTAATGCAGTTTGGGGTGGGGAAGGGTTCTGAGGGAAACACATAATTGTAAGCTGAGTTTATTTTTTTTATTTATTTATTGTTTTATTTATTTATTGTTGTGGACATTTAGTAAGACCCATCAGACTCCACACCTGTAAAGTGGTTGTGTTTTACTATAAGTTATAGATTGAGAAAGTTAACTTTGAAAATAAAAATATTAAAGTGCCTTTAAAAGTCACAATAAGAGTTGCATTAAAGTGAATCATGAGCCTTAGAAAAAGTGTGTACTCTTTTTTTTTTTTTTAAACTTAGTACATGCTTGCATATATGTTTGCATCCCCTATAGGGAGCTGGCACATGTACATAACACATTTTAATTCCCTTTTCATCCTCCTCATCTCCCCTTCTTTCCCCTTCTTCCATCTTTTAGTCCTCTTCTCATTTCAGAAAGATCTGTCTCCCCACTTCCTTTTATCCATCTGCTATTTGGCTCTTAATTTGTAATTTGGGTTCTGTTTGGAAGACACTCTTACAAAACCCCATCCAGCTACAGGTACCAGCCTGTAGCTTGATACTAGGTACCCAGAAAACATTTGAAAGCAAAACCTAAGTGAAGATGAAACAAGACGGTGCTGTAGTCTGGAAGTAGAGGAAGGAATCCCCTTGTAGGTCGGCCAACAGTGCTAAAGGACAAAGTTCAAGTCTGTGCCAAGACTTGTTGAAGCTGTGGGATGTAAAATTCTGTTTTAGATTTGTCCAACCTAGTATTTATTTTTCTATTGGAGAGGAATGTATTCAGTATAATCCACTATGGCTGGAATTACAGATAAAGTCTTTTGAATGGCAGGCAAGGATTCAGATGAATAACTCTGTGAAGTACTTCATATAGAAAATGATTTTATTGAAATAACCTAAGGAGCCCATGTTTATATTTTTAATAAAATCAAGCCTGACTCATTTGAGGACTGAGATTGTAGGAATAACATCTTATGCTTGAGGAGTATTTTAAGATTGGAACAGTTATGTTCATATTTATTTATGAAGAAACAGAATTGGTAGATAAGTAATATTTTAACCCTATGGAAAATTTTAATACTTTTATTTCCTTTTTCTATGTTAAATGAAGAAATTGCTTTGTATCATATAACTCCATAAATGTTAAATTCTAAGTATAGCCAGAAAGGTACTTCTATAGGGTAGATTCCGTTTTATTTCACTTCTAAAAGAAATTGGAGTCAGTAGAATCTACTTTTTAATGGTTTTAAATTTCATTTGCAATGTTTTTCAAGGTTTTGGGTAAAAGGTTCACATACTCTACACTTAAGTCTTAAAGGGATGATTGCATTGGCAGAGTATGTTCCCACCTAAATTCTTACATTTTGGCCATTCTACTCACTTTGCTTTTTCAACATTCTGGGGATTGCTGGCCTATGATTATTAGGTACCAGTTCTCTGTCTCTGTCTCTGATAACTTTTTGTGTCTTTTTACTTTCTTCAGAAGAACTCATGCATTCAGTTTTATTGGCACCAACAAATATGTACAACCTAGGGGACACATCATTCTGTTGTTACTTTTAATAGCGCTTTTAACTAAACAGCTATGCCCTTTAAAAAAGAGAAACATTAACTCCTATCCCACTCCATTCATATCCTTACAGTCCTTCTATGGATGTTGAGCTATCAATTGTTGATTAACTGATATAGTCTATTTGGCATTTTATACAAAATTTATACAATTCAGTTTCAACAGGAAACCATTCACAATTGCTCATAATAATGTTTGTAACTGTGGATTTGGAAGTTTGTGTAGGATTGGACATTTATGTCTTAGGTACTTAACATTCGTTGTTACTTTGGTTTAAAAATGAATATTTTTGAGAAAAAATAGACATTTAGAAAAGAAATTGGGGGCTTTTTGTGAAATTCACAGGCTAGGTAACTTGGCCTTTTAAGTATGTGTATAGCAAAACAGATTAGGCTGCTTTGTTGCTTATTTATACTTATTAAAATGACTTCAAAATTGATAGTCATAAACTTTTGAGAGTAAGATTTTTAAATACAGTTAGTTGGCATTAATTATTGTTTTCACTCTTAAATATTAATGATCATTCTCTGTTGTAACTCTGGTTTGCTTTTTAGATTTAAATGGAAAAACATGATTTCCTTCCTAAGATTACAGTTAGACCTGTGATCTCTGGGTTAACTTTACGAAAGTAGTCAAAACTACTAACAAGTTTCATTTGGACATTGAGAACCGCTAACTGCATTGGTGGGATTGTTAGAGGAAAGGTATTAATTTGTTGGGCCTTATCAGTGCCTCTCTAAATCTTCCCTCTTTCCAGTAGTGAACAGTGCAAATGAGAGGAGCCAAATTTTTGGCTATGAAGCCTTTGTGGGTAAATGATCACATTGCAAGGACTTAACTGCCTATCGGCTATGCCAAAACCATCTCAGCTAGTTTTCTCCCTTCTGGAATTTGATTGCCTTGCCCTTCCTTAACCTGGGAGTAAAAAGATAGCATAACCAAGTTCTGAAAGAGAGATTTCACCCATTTATTTATGCTCACTCCTAAGGAAGAAGAGTATTTTCTCAAAGAGTAGTTTGCTAAAGCCATATCTGACACTAAAATCTCTTTACTTTCTGCAGAAGCATTTTTAAAATCTTTGCAGCTATTTGCATTTACTAATTTGCTAGTACTTACTCTACATAGTGTGCTATCAACCTTTTTTGAAAATAGTATTTGCAGAATTAATTACAATGATTTGTAAATGGAAAAATTAGAATAAATACTTAACATAATAGCTTCAAGAAAGTAATTTTGCAGTATTTTATTGCAATTTTAAAGTAACAAATGGTCACTTTGATAAAGCCATATCAACATTGCTTATAGATATGATAGCTTTGTAGATGCAGTTCTCCGACCTGTGATTTTGATAGGCAGAGTAATGCTCTCTTCTCCAAAGATCTATGGTCCTAATATGTGGAGCCTGCAAATATTACCAGAGGTATCTTTCTGGATATAATTAAGTAAAGTCTTTGAGATTATCCTGCACTATCTAGATGAGTTCTAAATGTCATCACAAATACCTGTATGTGATAGATAAATGTGTCAACATGTACAGAAGAGAAGACAATGTGAAGATGGAGACAAACACTGGAGTAGTATGACTGGAAGCTGGGAAATAACAGTCACAAGAACCTGTCAGGGAGCTGGGTATGGTGGCACATGCCTGTAATGTCAACACTCAGAAGACTTAGGCAGGAGGATTGCTATGAGTTCAGCCTTTACTACATAGCAAGATCTCATCTTTAAAAAAAGCAAAAAACCTGTCAAGGGCAACAAAAATACCTTCCTCTGTTGCCTCTGGAATGACTATAGCCCAGTTTACATTTTGGTTTACATTTTGCTGTTAGTTATCTTTCCATCACTGCAACTGAATACTTGTGAAAAACTGTTGAAAGGAGGAATGCTTTAATTTGGCTCATGGTTTCAGAGGTTTTAGGCATGATCTCTTGGCTTCTTCCCTGCTTTTGAACCCATGGTTAAATTGCACATCGTGGCAGGGATTATGTGGTATCCCAAAGCAGCTCACTTTATGGCAGATGGAGGGAAGGTGGGGAGGGAGGAAAAGGGAGGAAAGAGGAGAGAGAGAATGAACACAAACCAGAGAAGGGATCAGGGAGAAGACAGAGTCCCAATTTCTAATGCCTATGACCTGTAACCTTCAACTAGATCCCACCTTCACAGTTTCCATCAACTCCCAGTAATGCCATCATATTATGTGATTATCAGTGGATTAACCCACTGATGCAGTTAGAGACCTCATGATTCATGAATCTCCAAAAATCCATACCTGTGAACATTGCTACATTGGTTAATAAGCCCCAACACATGAGCCTTGAGGGACATATCATTTCCAAACTGTGACCACCTTGGTTTCTGTTTATTGAAACTGATTTCAGATTTGCCAGTTTCCAGAACCATAACAAAATGAAATTTTGTCATTTTATCTACTGCATCTGTTACAAGCAGCCATTGGACATTAGCTCATATTTTTAAAGCAGTAATGGGATGCTGCTATAACAAATGTAAAAAACACAAATGTGGAATTGCCTTTAGAATTGGATAATGGGTAGAGGCTGGAAAAGTTTTAAGATGTGATAGAGAAAGCCTAGATTGATTTACACAAAATGTTAGTAGAAATATTGATATTAAAGGTGAATCTGGTCAGGGTTGACAAAGAATTGAGACTGTGTAATTGAAAACTGGAGGGAAAAAAAAAATCATCTTTTATTATATAATGTACAGCTAAGCTGAACTAGTTCCCATGGTCTTATGGGAAGCATATAGAAGAGAGAGTTGAGTATTTAGCTAAGGAGAGTTCTAAGCAAAGTGTTGGAAAATGTGTCGTGGTTTCATCTTGCTACTTATAGTAAAATACAAGAGGAAAGACATGCAGTAAGTCACATGGAAAATTAAAGCAAAAATGTATCATAACTTGATTTGGTAAATTTTCAGCTTATCCATTTTGCAAAAGACATTAAAATTAGGATTTTGCCAGTAAGAGAGCATGGTCTAGAGAAAAAAATATCTTAACTCCTGACTAGTGCTGAACAGATTAGGCACGTAAGATCAATAGATCCCCTCACTCAGCTCAGCAAAAACCAGGAATAGAAACAGCATTATCTAGGAAAAATATGTGGAAGGACCATCTCATTTAATAGCACAAATATGCACCAGTCTGTTGAGAATGTTATATCAGAACAACTACTGCCAGTTTGAAATGAAAGGGATGGAAACAAGATGAAACATTAAAAAGCTGTTGAATTTCCAGAATTCTAAAGGCAGAATACAGACTTTAAATAACTTGATCAGGTACAAATATGTACTTAGTTTTTAGAAAAAGAAAAATGACTCCAAGGACTAAAAGCATGAGCCCACAGTGCTATTCCCAGGCCTTGAAACTTTCTCTGTTGGATCCTGAAATTACTTAGTGTGGGTAATGCTTTACTTCCCTTGATCGTGTGTGTTTGTTTGTTGGAATGAACTGTTACATCACTCCTGTGGCAGCACTATATTTGGGGAGAAGACTGTTTACTTTCTAACTTTATAGATCACCAAATGGAGAGGAATTTGCCCTGGGATAGATCATAATCAGAATCTATATATATATGATTTAGGTGTTTTGTGATGAGATTTGGCACTTCTACTTGATACGATAGTGGATTGACTTTTCAGAGTGTTGAAATAAGCTGCCTTATTTTGCACACAGGATAGATATGAATATTTGGAGTTTAAAGGACAGACTGTGGTAGGCAGAATAACCCACAGGCTCCAGCTCCAAAGGTAGCAGGTCCTTATCCCATTTGTAAACATAATCTTATTTCTATAAAAGATCTTGAGTTTAGGAAATTATTCTGAATTATTAATTTGAGTCCTAATGCCACGACATGCATCACTAAGATTATCTCTTGCTTCATAATTCTTGAGTATATTGGGTTTATAATCTTATGGAGAAAGGCAGCCACTAAATGAGCATCGGCACAAAAGTGCATTACATGTGAGTTGATTCTGAGAAGTGCTATAAAGGAAAACAGTAGGTATTGCACAGACTGTCCAGGGAAGCCTACTTGAGTGGAGTGTTCAGGTAATGCCTTTCTCAAATAAGTGAGTGGCATTAAAGCCAAAACATGAAGAAAGAATACTCTTTTCCATACTTTTGTCATTCCTGGCCTAGTGCTCAGCCTTCCGTTTTTACCCTCTGTCCACTCTGACTCCCATTCTCCCATCTTCTCTGTGCCCCCCTTCAGACCATTCTCCCAGGTCCTCTGGAACACCCCTCCCCCCTTTCTGGTCAGCTACTTCTATATTCCCAACCTCTTCTCGTTTCTTTCCTTCCCTATTTTTTGCCTAAACGATAGTCTTGCTTTCCCATGAAAGTACATCTTATCTCCCCTCCAGCTCACTTTAGGGACCTCTGCTTATTCTCCTAACTTCTGGGGTCCTCAAAATCATTAAATGGAGTGATAGTCTCCTTGTTCTTCAGTAATTACATAAGCCCATTTAGTACAAATTCTTGTTCCATTGAAACTCGTGTAGTTGGCTGTACTGTCGTCTCTTCTTTTATAATGTCATTTGCCAGGCTACAGGTTACTCAATTCCTTCCCCAAATATTCAACTCCCAGCTCATGTTCACCTACTCTAGCTTATCTCTTGCTGTGTATCTCTAGGTGACTTCAGAGGCCATCTAGATAATTCATCCAGGCTGTGGTAGGTAGGGCACTATCTTGGACTTTTCGTCTTGAGTGACTTTTTCCTTTAAACATTGTGTTCTGTTTATACTAGCATATGTTAATTGTACAAATTAATGGATTTCATTGTGATGTTTTCATATACATAAATAACATAATTTGATCATATCAGTCTTCCGTAGGACTCTACTAATCTATCTCCTTTCTCTTCCCTAGTAAGCCTCCTTCTACTTTAATTTTTTCCCCTTACATTCTACAAATGATAGGAAACATACTACTTGTCTTTGAGACTGTTTCTTTCTCTTACTGTGATAATCTCCAGTTCTATCTGTTTTTCTGAGAATGGCATGTTCTTTATGGTTGAATAATACTCCATTGCATATACATGCCACATTTTCTTTGTTTTCATCCATTGATGAGCATGTAGGCTGGATCCATAACATAACTATTGTAAATTATGCCATGGTAATCATAGGTAGGTAGGTATCTCTGTAGTTCTATTTTGAAATTTTTTAAGATCTTTTTTACTGATTCCCATACTGGCTGCACTAATTTCCATTCCCACCAACAGTATGTAAGGATTCTGTTTTCCCCACATTGTCACCAGCGTGTGTTATTTTTTGTGTCCTTAATAATAGCCATGCTTACAGGGGAAGGATGTCAGTGTGATTTTGACTTGCATTTCCCTAATGGCTAAAGATACTGCAGACTTTTTCATATATTTATTGTCCATATGTACCTTTGAGAAGAATCTGTTCAGCTCATCTGGCCACTTAATGATTGGATTGCCCCTTTTTTAAGTGCTAAGTTCTTGAGTTGTATATATTCTGAATATTAGTCCTCTATCAGAATGGCGGGCAGAGATTTTCTTCCTTCTGTAGGCTGTCTCTTTGTTCTGTTGATTGTTTCATTTCAGAAACTTTATTTGATGTAATTTCTTTTGTCAGTTTTATTATTTTCTGAGCTGTTGGAGTCCTGTTCTGGAAATCGTTACCTATACCAGTATCTTGAAGTGTCTTCTCGGTGCTTTCCTTCAGTAGTTTCAAAGTTGCAGGTTTTATATGATAGGCCTGAATCCATTTTGTGATTATTTTTTTGTACAGGGGAGGAAATAGAGATCTAGTTTCAGTCATCTATATATTGATGTCCAGTTTTCCAAGCAGCATTTGTTGAGGAGACTGTCTTTTCTCCAACAGAGGAGTGGCTCCTTCAAGAATCAGATGGTGGGTGGAGATGCATAGGTCCTTTGTTCTATTCCATTGGTCTGTAAGTCTGTTTTTAGGCCAGTGCAGTCCTAGTTTGTTTATACTGGCTTTGTGTAGGTTATTTGGTCATAAGGTGTTGTGATACCACCAGCAACTTTCTTTTTGCTCAGGATTGCCTTGAATATTTGGGATCTTTGTGCTTCCATATAAGTTATAGATTCATATTTTCTAATTCTGTTAAAAATGTCATTGGTATTTTGATTAAAATTGTATTCTGTAGGTTATTTTTGGTAATGTGGCTATTTGAGCAGTATTCTCCTAATTCATGAAAAAGAGATCTATTTTCTAGCATCTTCTATTTCTTTCTCATTGTAGAACTCTTTCATTTCCTTGTTTAGGTTTATTCCTAGGTATTTTATTTTACCTATTGTGAATGGTATTATTTTCCTGATTTGTTTTTCAGCAAGTTCATTATCAGTGTATAGATAAACTAATTTTCATATGTTGATTTTGTATCCTTTTAACTTGTTGGATTTTTTTTTATTGGTCCTAAAAGACTTGGGAAACTTTAGGGTTTTCTAAGTATAGGATCATATAATCTACAAACAGCAGTATTTTGACTTTTTCCTTTCTTACTCCTATTTTTTTCTCTTGTGTGATGACTGCCACAGCTAAAATTTCTAGCACTGTATCGAATAAGAGTGGTGAAAGCATGTAACACCCCTCCCATCTCCGCCTTACTCTGAGTTTAAAGGAAATGCTTCCAGTTTTTCTCCCATTCAGTATATCGACTGTGGTTTTATTATATGTATCCTTTATTATGTTGGTGTATGATCATTTTATAACTAACTGGTTTAGGGTTTTTGTTGTAGAGGATGTTGAATTTTGTCAAAAGCTTTATCTGTGAATGTTGAAATGATTATTCAATTTTTGTCCTTGAGTTTTGTGGGATGTATTATTTTTACTGAGCTGCATATGTTGAACCAACCTTGATCCTGGGCATAAAACCACTTCAGTCATAGTGTATGTTCTTTCTAATGTGATGTTGAATTTGACATGCAAGCCTTTTGTTGAGAATTTTTACATCTGTGTTCATTAAGGTATTAGTTTATACCTTGGTTTCCATTGTTGTTTTGTCTATCAAGCTTTGATAGCAGATTAATACCTGCTTCATGCAGTGAGTTTGGAGGTGTTCCTTCCCTTTCTAAATTATAGAATGCTTTGATTAGTATTGGTTCTTTACAAGTTTGGGGAAATTTGGCAATCAATTAATCCAATCCTGGACTTTTCTTTGTTGAGATTCTTTTTTTCTGATTCATTTTCATCACTTATTGTTGCTCTGTTTATGTATTTTTGTATCATTTTGACTCTTTATAGGCCACATGTATCTAAAAATTATTAATTTCTTCAAAATTTTTTAATTTATTGGCACATAACTTTAACATATTTATCTTTTCATCTGATCAGCAAGTCTTACATGTTTTATTTACAGAATTTAGATCATTTTTATGTATGCTAGTGCCTGTCATTTTGTTACTGTTCTTGGTTGTTATGAATAATCTATGTTCTTATCTTTTTTCCCTTTTTCATCTCAGTTTTGATGGTTTACTGAAATAATCATATTTGATATTTTTTCCCTACTTTTTATTTATTTATTTTTCTAGTGAAACTTATTCTTTCCTGTGCGCTTGTGGTTGTGTTTATCTTGTTTCCGCATCTGGGTATCGGATTTGAGTATCTTCTGTAATACTGGTTTAGTGGTCATGAACTATTTGAAGTTTGATGGTTTACTGAAATAATTACTTTTGATTGTTTCCTATTTTTCATTTGCTTATCTACTCTTGTAGTGAAATTTACACTTTCCTGTGCTTTCCTGATTGTGTTTATCTTGCTTCCTCATCTGGGTGTAGGATTCAAATATCTTTTGTAGTACTAGTTTAGTTGTCATAAATTTTAATTTATATGTACCATTAAAGTCTTTATTTCTCCACTGATTTTGAAAGATAACTTTGCTGGATATAGTAATCTAGGCCAGCGGTTAACTTTATTTCTAGACTTGAAATATATCACTGTATTTCAAGTCCTTGGCTGAGAAATTTCTGTTATTCTGATGGGTTTGCCTTTATAAGTGACTTGGCATTTCTCTCTTGCAGCTTTTAATATTTCAGAACAATTTGCCTTGTTCTGAAATTTTGGCACCATAACTAATTTGTCATGGAGAGTTTGCTTTCTGGTTATTTGGGCTTCTAAATGCCTCCAGTACCTAGATGTCTGTATCATTCCCAAGATTTGGCAACTTTTCCGCTTTTAATTTCACTGAATAGGTTTCGTGTCTCAATTCTCTCTTCTAAACATGTGGTTCATAGGTTTGGTATTGTCATAGAGATGTATGTTCTGTTCATAGTTCATTTTTCTTTATTATTATATGAATGTGCTAGTTTAGCTACCTTGCCTTCATGCTGATAGTATTCTATTTCATCTAATCTATTGGTGAGCTTTTTAAAGTGAGTATTTAATTTAGCTTACTGGGCTTTTCCAAGTTCTCTGTTTGGCTCTTTTTCAGAATCTCTTTTTTGAACTGCTCTTTCATATCCTACATTATCTTCCTTGATTCATTTATCTGTTTTTTTGGAGGGATTTTTTTTATCTTTTAATTTTCTAATCATTTTTAGCACCACTCCTTTAAATTATTTGTCTAGAATTACATCTATTTATTTTTGGAATCAGTAAGAGTTAAGGACTTTTGAGGAATCATTTGTGTTTTTTCATATTTTTTCTATTTCTATGTTCAGAGTTTCATATTGATATATCTTTACTTTTAAGTGAAGGTCATTTTAGGAAACAGCCTTCTCTTGATGTGTCCTGAGATATTATTTATTGTGTAGTGTTGTTTAATTCTAACTGACCTTTGTAGTATAGTTTCCTTGTTACTTCTTCAGTTATGATTAGAGGATTTGACACAGGTACTGTATCAAAATGGGAAGGTCCCACAAAGAGGGAGGGGGGACTCTGGTAGTTCAGGTAGTTGCCTTGTAGGTAGTGGAGTATATGGCGTACTCATCTGTGATTACTCCTCCAGTCCTGTTGACAGGGTGTGATGTGATAGAATATGGGAGCAATTTATACTGAGGTTCCTCTTAAGTGTGGTAGGTGCCCACAATCCTTGTGTTGTTTCTCTCTGCTTATATTAATGGGATGTATATTCAGGAGCAGGGCTTGAGGCCACCTAATCGCATTTACTTCAAGGCATTTCCTCACTATGGGCTTTTATCTTCCCTATTCTTTTCAGTTGAGTTAGCTACTGGAGTTCCAGTGGGAATTGGTTATGAATGGAGTAAAATACAATCCCAGCTTAGCTATACTGGAGTTGCAGTTCAGCAGTGGAGCCTCTAGGCAACAAGATTGAGGTATCAGGCACAGTCGTCAGCACTATGCAGAAAGAAGAACACAAATAATGCTCACAACTAAAACGCAAGCAAACAAGTATTAAAAAGTGAATAGTAATTAATAACTACATCATCCAGAATACCAACAACTACAAAAATAGCAGTGGCAAAAATTATATAGAATAAACTAAAAAAAATCTAAAAGTAATAACCCCAAACTTAACTGAGAAAAGAAGAGAAATAAAATTGAAAAAGACAGGAAAAACAATAACATTCAAAAAGAGAAGAGAGAATGGTAGAAGGTAAAAGCAATAATATCAAAAAGCTAGAAAGTTTTTTTTTTAATTTCAGTACTGTAAAGGAAGAAAGGTTTATTTTGATTCAGTTTTTAGAGGTTTCACTCCATAGTGGACAGGCTCTCCAAGGCAGGGTGGCATGGCAGAGGGAGGAGCATCACAGAGGAGAAACAGACCATGGCAAAGTAGGGCAGGTAGAAGGCAACAAAACAGCAGCAGTACAGCATGGCAACCACCTTTTCTCTGCCCTTTACATTCTATCCAAACCACCTGCCTGTCTTGAGTACTTTTCTCTTATTGCTGGGACAAAATACCTGACACCCAAAATGAAGGAAGGAAAGCTTTATTCATTTACCTCACTGTTTATGGAAGTTTCAGTCCATAATCAGCTGGCTCCACGGCAGTGTGGCATGGCACTGGGGCAACACTGCAAGGCAGCAGCCAGCAAAAGCAGCCACAACACAAAGGGGAGGAGCAAGCCTTTTTTTCATCCCTTATATTGTACAGAGGCCACCACCACCCCCTTCTCCAGGGTGGTGTAGCACTCACAAAATGTCCTTGCCCTCCCCTTCACAGGATGAAGATATTTACAAAGTAAAGATCCTGGCTCCCTTATTTAAATTTAATTTAAATTAATTATTTAAATGAGTCATTTAAATTTCTAAGCTTCTCAAATTGGCACCATGTATCAACCATAATACTGTCTGTAGAGTGAGTAGCATTCACACCCAGGATGGGGCACCTTTACTCCTACCATTGTATCATTAATCTCAGCATTACATCCTTAATCCCAGTATCAAATATCTTAGATCCAGCCACCTCCAAGAATCCCTACCTATGACCACATGAGACTTTGAGGGCAATGTAAATACAAACCACAACAATGCACGTGTGTATGTGTGCATGCGTGTGCACGTGTGTGTGTGATATGATTATATATATGAGAATCAAATAGTATTACTTAATAAACTGAGAATATTGTCTCCATTGAGGGGGTCAATGGTGTCACACGACAAGAGTAAATGTCCACAGTGTCAATTCATTCTTCTCATTGGGTCTTCTTTGGCTGTAGAGTCTTTGGGAGGAGCAAGGGCTCAGTCTATTGCCTCTCACTTCATACTTCTGTCTTGTTTACCAGGTATCCATCTGGGGAGTTTAGGACTGGAGGCAGCTAGAATAGTACTCAGCTGCCTCACCTGCCACTGTGATCTATCACCAAATGCAAGTTTCCGCAGCAGAGATTTATTCTGGAGAGATTTACTCATGCGTTCCCAGCACTGGGCTGACACTGGACACTGTGGCTACCCTGTTTAGTAGTATAATCTGTTGCCAGATGGTTCTAGCTCATGGAGAAGTTGCTGTCTTTCTCCTCTCTAGACATATTCATAGATCATAAACTCGTGTCCTTTTGTTCATTTTCTTGGTGCTCACTCAGAAATAATTCATCATTACTGAAAGTTCCTATGTATTGGTCTTGCTGTTTTCTCTCTACCATGTCCTGCCCTACTCTATTATTAGTATACCAAAGTCATCTGGCCAAGTATGCAAGGTAGATTTCCCCAGAGAAAAATCAGAATGCCTTTTTTTTTTCTTTGTGCTGGGGCAGAATGCCTTTCATAGAAGAAATATAAACTGAAGCTAGACAGCAAAAGCAATAGATGCCAACTGCATAATGCCACATTGCATGTTTCTGTTAAATTTTGATTATTTACTATTTTCTTTTTTAAAATAGTACTGAATATTCTAATTGAATGAAACAATTATAAGAATATCATTCTTATAATAATTATAAGAATAACAATTGTAAGAATATATAATTGTTATATAAGAATATATAAGAATTATAAGAATAACAATTATAAGAATATCAATTATAAGAGTATCAAGAATATATAACAATTATAAGAATAACAATTATAAGAATATATAATTGTTATATTAAGAATATATAAGAATTATAAGAATAACAATTATAAGAATATCCCCTGTCTTTTAAGAGACGTGTTTAATTGATTAGACATAAGTGTATATCTTAGTGAAGTGGTGCTTTTCTATTGTGCTATAGGTAGTTCCAGAAACTTCCAGGGCTTCTAAGAAGACTAAGTTGAATATCCGCAAAAATGGCCTATGCTAATACCAAGAGACCCATACCAATCTTATGTAAGATTTAAATACATATAAAGTAATTAAGCTTTGAGTTCACTTGTTTCTTCTTTTCTTCTCCGGAGCCTGTCAATGGTGAGTCTGTAACTGCCAGCCAGCTGTCCTCCTGCCCTGCAGGCTCAGAAACTCTGCCTTTCACAGGTAGCAGATGTGTATTAAAGAAATGTAAACTGACTTTTTAATAACAAAGCAAATGTAATTAGAAAAGCAAATCTGCTACAGAAGCATCATACCATGTACCATGCTTTACAAATCCAAATATAAATAATTTGGATTAGATTCACACCACCAGGCATCTCTATTAGCATAAATAACTGAGAATTGGTTTCACAAAAATAACTTCACATAATGCTTCCCTGTCCTTTGATCTAAATATTTCTAAAATGTTTTACTCTTTTTTCAACACAATTCATAGCCAATTTGAAAACTCTTAGTTAAATATAATGTAGTTGGACCTGAAAAGAAATTGTAATAATAATTCACACTCGTCTGGATTTGCCTTGGGTTGATTTTCTTAAGATTGTGATAGCTTTTGCCTCTGCTGTCTGTATTCTCACATTGTCTGACTTGTTTATAATATACTGTGCAGGGTGGCTGACACTTCAAGTTGTACAATCCCCAAACAGAAGTTGCTTTTTTCCTCTGTGGTCTATCTCAGTGTACTGTCCTCTGACTGAGCATTAATAATAGGTAAAGTTCAAGCATAAGACTGAACACAAGCCTAAGTCTACTTTAAGACTGAGGTTGGTTTTTTTCTATAGTTTATTTTGGCATTCTTGATCTAACTAATGATTTATTTAAACTCCTGATGAGATTCTAAAAATGGTAAGTACATTTATGTTCTGTCAGGATGGAAGATTAAAGAAATATTTATGAGCTAGACCAAAGACTTAGTATTTACCAGCGATAAAAGGTAATACCTTATTTATCACATTACTACACTGTGACACTGGCAAGTTTTGAAATAGTTTAAAGATTTTTCCTTGTTTTCTAAATAAAAGGAAAATGGGCTACAAACAATTAAACACATCTCAGTGTGAATGTACGTGTGAAAAATATATTCACACAGGGTCGTTTATTTTTTAAAGTTCCTGCAGTACACTAATGGCTTACAATTTAGTTTAACAGCTTGGTGTGTTGTAATCAAGAGTGGGAATAGGCAATCAAATAATTCTGTGAAATTTTACTCCCCAAAGAATCTGTGGCAAGCCTGTTGCTATGGTGCAATCTCACCTGGGACTCGTTTAGCTTCTTTCTTAATCAGATATATTGACAATAATGAGCTTAAAAACAGAACTTGGCAAATTCAGAATGGAGAAATCTAGATAGATAACGTAAGTGTAGCAGTATGGCTCCTCCTTTTTCTTTTTGCTTGTAATTATGAATCCCTCCTCTAACTCTTATTTGTGATTCTAAGAGTCTAAAGATCTACTGAAGGTATTCCTGTTTTACTGTCAAGTGAGGCTGGATGTCTTAGAAAGTACTGTTTATTTTAATGGGAAACTATGCAGAAGAAATTCTCTGAACATCGCAACCTGGGTTCTCTACAGTCCTTAACTGCTTCCCTGGAACTCTGGAAAATGTGCTAGTTGCTTTGAACTGTCACTGTTTTTGTAGGATCTTCATACAGACAGTGTCAAAGGCTTTGAGTCAGGATTGTTACACTGAAGGAGACAATTACATGAGGATAAAATAAGCTATGTAGTAAAATTTTTGATGAATTACCTAGGTTTGTATTGTTTTAAAGAGATGATTATCTTCCTGTCCCCACCTTATAATCAGTTTTGTTGCCACACTGGAGATCCTGGTGTCAGGCTACAAGACAGACTGATAAAGAGCTCTGGATCCTTCTGCCCTCTCCCAGGTAGGCCCTGTAGACATTCATGGTCTACATCTCTAAAATGATAATAATAATAATATAATTCTCATGGGGCAGCTTTAGGAATTAAGTAAGTACATGGCACATACAAGTCACTCATTGGGTGTTGGTTGTACTCACTATTTATGAGACTCATGGAAAGCAGTAATACAATGTGGGGCTTAGAGTGAGCACCTAGTAACCATTATTTTTTAAATAGCCATGATATTTTAAATGAAACTGTGTTCGATATAGATTTTTTAAAATAAGAAATGAAAGGGAATTGTTAAAATTTGACTTCTTATACTGCAAAATTATTTTAATCATATGGATGTGCTAGGGTGATAAAACATCCAACTCTTTCTACATACTCCCTGTAAGTGTACATGGTATGATAATTTTAAAAGATGGTGAATGTTTTCAAACTTTATCACAGTAAACGACACTGCCATTCAGACATTGGGGATAGGGCTTTAATTGGTCTGTCTGGCTACCCAGTGTCTCTGATTTGAATTCAGTCATTCCTGCCAGCTTGAACCACTTGTGGTATATATGACTGTCTCATCAGGCACCTTGTACCGCTTCTCAGGAGGTCTTTGATTACAATAATGCAAAGAAAGATGTTGATTTAGAAGACCATATGCCATCACATTACAGTTCCCTAAGGAAAACATTATAATGATATGAAACATTGTAACAGCTAATTTGTGGTGTAACAGTTGTAAATGCATGTTATACATGCCAGAAATGCAATATTTGTAAGATTTTCATGTTAAAATTTAAAGAATTAATTATAACCTATTCATGAGTATAAATAAATTTCTTTTTAATAATTTAATGAAATTTTCCAATTACTGTAATAATTTGTAACTGGTATGAATATCAATATTTATATTTGGGCAGTAATTATTCAAATTCAGGCAACTAACTATATTCAGTATATTTATAGACTTTATTAATTTTATTAATAACACTAGGTGATCCATTTGTACTATAGTGAACAGTCATACATGTATCACTAATGTTTCAACCTGATAAGAATATGAATCCAGCTCCAAATACTTCCCTTCACTTAAAACACACTCATCCCATCATTCTTGCCACTTCTGAAACAGTCCTGGAAGTCTTCTTCCATAAGTGTCTTCATGAAATGTTGTTAAAAAGTATGGTGAATGCTGCTGCTAACTGCCATCTAGTAGCAAGGCCGGCTTGTGAGGGCACTGTGGCGTGTCCTCATCCACTTTCTCACCAGATCTGGCACCGTGTTACTTCTGGCTCTCCAGGGTCAAAATGACTATGGAAGGTAAATATTTTGAATCAATTCAGGACATTCTTGCAGCTACGACAGTACAATTAAAGACACTCATGAAAGAAACTGCTTCAGAAAATAGGCAAGAATTATGGGATAAGTGTGTTTGAATCAAGGGGGGAGGGGGTGTTGAGAGGGGTTAAAGACAATGTCTTTTAATGTAATAATTTTTAAAAATTTAAACATTCACCATATTTTTCAATCAAAGCTCAACTACATGGCTTTTGGAACCACTCATCACCCTAGCAGCCATTGTAATGAAAATACTGCCATTCTCAAATCCAGCTAAGCTTATGGTATTCTGACACACTGTGTTCTTCAAACCAATTTTGTGTGCACTGCTAAGAAAATTCTAAGACTTGCAGAATCATATAATTACTTCTTATATTCATGACATTCATAACATAATACTAAAATGCCTTGTTTTAATGATAACACGTTAGTTTATTTTAAAAGACAAATGTATTTTAGGCCTACATTCAAAGAGAGTGAATAACAGAACTGGACCAGTTTCTCTGTGCAGCATGTGACAGGAGATAGAATCTCAGAGCTGATACTCAAGTCTGAAGAAGTAACAGGTCACAGATAGCTTTCAGGTTATGTTTTGGATGTTGTTTCCTTGAGATGTTTTAGTTTTACGCTGAGATGTTTTACCTTAAGATTACTGTGGATTATCCCCCAAAAGAGACTCATTAGACATTTGGACACATTGACTTGCACCTGAGTCAGGAAGATGTAGGCTGTAGGAAGATGAGGTTCACAACCACAGAGTTATTACTCGAAGCCCTGGGAAGAGGCACGAAGAACATAGGCACTTGTATGAGCCTTAACAAATTCCCTCCCCATTCTGTCCCATGTGTGCCCTGTGACCAGGGATAGGTTACTTAACCTCAGTGCCTCTTTCTATAAAACAGTGTCTAACCTTAGACACAGTTTCTGAGAGCCCACTGCTTTAGTGAGATTCAAAGGCTTAGAATAGCCTAGTACTTGCTTAACAAATATCGGCCAGTATTGTGACTGTCAATGAAATCACCAGTGTAAGATTTCTAGTCATTAGAATACTAGAAACATCACTATTTACTAGAGGTTGGGACAAAAGTCCAGGATTGCACAAAGGAAACAGAGTTTAACCAGAGAAAGATTGGGGGTAAGGTGGGTAACCAGACTATATATGTGAAGCCAGAGGAGGGGAGACTGTCAAGGAAGGAGCCATTAGTTAAAGAATGCAGGAAGATCAAGGTAAATAGAGCACAGAAAAGTGCCCTTTGCATTTAGCACCCAAGAGATAAATGATTAATGACCTTCAGAAGGACAATTGGTGAAAAGATTACAGTTACAGCCATGTGGTGAAGAATTGAAGAGAAAATGAGACCTGTGCAAGTCAAGAGCCACTGCAAGAATGTGTCTGGTAAAAAAAACAAGAGTCTGATTAAAATAAAAAGTCCTGAGGACCAGACCACTGCTAAGAGAGTGATGGGCAAATTGGATGTAGAAATAGAAGAAAAAGTTACCAAGACTACAGAGAGGTGTATGCTACTGCAAGCTGAGAAATGAGAGTAATTTAGAGGGTCTCCCAGCAAAATGAGGGGACGTTAGGGTCAGTGCTTCTGTAAAAGAAATGCAGTCTTTTCTTGAATGAAAGAAAAATTTGTAAAGAGTGGGTAAAAGCTAGGCAGGGTGATCAAAAAATACAGTGAATATTTATTTATTTTTTTTTGATTTCTCACAGTAAAAGGCACCTTGCCAGAAACCCCTCAGAATATTTTCATCCCTTCAAATATACTTATCTCATCATGCTTACCACTGTCTGAAGCAGTTCTGGATGTCCTCTTTGGCATCTTCAGTTGCACTGTTGTATCTGCCTTGATGTCCTAAATCAATTCAAAACATTTACCTTTCATGGTATTTTAACTTTGGGGAAGAGCCAGATGTCCAGTGGTGCCAGATCCAGTGACTACAGTGGATTAAAACACACTGTAATGTTTTTACATGCTGCCTTTCTGTTGTGTTCATTGGCCAAAGCATTCATCATATTTTGGATCATACTTTGGAAACACTCACAAAAGAAGACTTTGAAACCTGCTTCAGAAAGTGGCAAGAATAATGAGATAAGTGTATTCAAAGGGAAGGAGAGTATTTTCAGGGAGATTAATGGCAGTGGATCTTTTATTGTAATAATTTATTTTTAATTTAAACATTCTTTGTATGTTTTAATCACCCTTTAGATACTGGTATATTTCAAAGAAAATTTTTACCTGGCATACTGATTGGTGTAGTTGCTTTTTTCCTCACTTCTTATGGGAGCTAGCACAGATAGTCATGAATGCACGGCTTTGTCTCTGTTGTGCATTTCATGCTACCCGAATTGTGAGGATCCTAGGATAGTTCTTGTGGAGAATAAAGGCTGCCCAATGAAGACCTGCTTTGCTTGATGGTTTTTAGCCAAGTGCATAGATCAAATCTTTTCTCAAAAGAACTGGGATTACCCATTAGCCTTTCTGCAACACTTTTATTCTGCTGGTGGATTAAGAAGATTGTGACTCTCTAGGAAATTCTGTTGTCTTTCCTTTCCAGAGGGACTCCGTCTTTTCATTGTGTTGTTTATATAACCAGGCCACACACAGGCAGGAAGATACGGTTTCAGAAGCTAAGATTGTTGGTACCTTAAGCAGAGTACCAGCCAGTGTGTGAGCCTCTGCTTGCATGAGTCTTGGTCCTTGAACAGGAGCACTGGCTAAACCTATTGCTTTGATGAGAGTTCTTACCAAAGTGTTTGTTCCAGAGGTAGCATTCTTATGCCATATTCGAGGGAGAAGTTGCAAGAGGTCGTCTTGATCTTAGCTTCTCTGTTAACTGGAGATAAGTGTTGTCAGTATAAAACCTACTAGCCAGAGTAACTTCATAAAGTAAAAGTAGAAAAATTTTTTGCTTTTCAGTATTTTTGTAAAATAGACATAGAAAGGAGTTTCTTTGTTTTTTCTATTCATTTTGATCTTTAATTTCTTTTAACAGTGGGTTAGTTTTCAACATATGTTTTATACCTATTTGGTTACATTTATTCCTAAATGTTTTATTCTTGTCAACACATGGAATACTTTTCTTAATATCATTCTTAATTTTCTTTCTGGTCCTAGGGATGGAGCCCAGGGCCTTGTATGTGCTAGGAAAGTATGCTGCATTGAGTTACACTGCAATGGGAAAATACGGCCAATTTTTGCATAAGGATCTTGCGTCCTACAACCTTTAACCTTATTAGTCCTAGTTTCCTTCCATGTATGCATTCATTATGGTTTTTTCTTCTCTTTTGATTTGTTTGTTTGATTGATTGATTGATTGATTGATTGATCGACTGACTGATTGATTGATATGGGGTCTCACTATGTAATTCAGATTGGCCTTGAACTCACTATGTAGTCCAGGCTGACCTTTAACTCAGAGTGATCCTCCTGCCTCAGCCTTCTGAGTCCTGGGATTACAGGCATGTACTGCCACAATGCCTGGCTTATACTTTCACTCTTGTACTAGGGACTGAGCTACATTCTTGTCCCTTGCTTTATTTTTATTTTCAGACAGGATCTACTTAATTGGCTAAATGTCCAGGCGGGAATCCTCCTGCCTCCCAAAGTGCTAGGATTACAGGCCTGCACTAGCATGCCTGTTTTCTCTATAGTTTTCTTTATGTATATGCAAGTGTACATAGTTTTTCCAATATGGATCCCGTTTTGTTTTCCCCAGCTGTCCTGGCTCAAACCTCCATACAGATTTTAATAGATACAAGAAGAGATCTTTGCTTTGATGTTAGCAATGGTGGTTTTAGAAATGAGTTTCTGAATAGAATAATATAATGGAAAATATTGAATAAAGACTTTGGGTTGCCTTAAATCATTTTCTGAATATTAAAAGTCATAAATTTTTCCACAATTCCTAAATTGCCTATTGACATTGGTATTTTGATGTCTTCCATCCAGTTATATAAAGAAATCATGTGTCACAAAACCCTAACTTTGTGCAAGTGACTTGTTTTGTAGTTAAATAATGGGAAATAAGTCATCACAGTAGCAAGGAGCATCGACTCTTCTTTCTCTCTCTCATTTGGTATGAGCGGTGCTTGAACTGCTCTCTTCTGTGATTTGCATGTGTGAAATTGTGTCCTCTTTATGTGAGGATTAAGATGCAAGAACAATTCATGATGAAAAAGGACCGTTAAAAACAATATGTTGCTTTGTTTTGTTTTATTCACTTTAAAATAAAAAAAAATTTGAAAATCAAAATATTGTAAATTTAAAGAGTTTAATTATTAACTGAATGGTATAAAATTGTATCATGCTAAGCAACTTTATAAAGTGGAATATAAAATACCTATAGTACAAATTACTTCATTTTTTATTTCCTACTTAGGAATTTAAAATCTATCTCCATATTTTGGCAAGTGAATCTACATTCTCAAGGGCATTATTTAATTTGTTTGTTTGTTTGTTTTTACTTTATAATGCTTCTTTAAAAAGAGTTTCAAGAGTTTACACAACATGTAACACAAGTATAGACTTCATACCAATTCCTTTTTGATGTGGATATTATTCTTATTTTACAGATACCTAAACTAAGGTATCCAAATGTTAAGGGGCTTGTATTCTACAGTTAGTAAGGGATAAAACCTCAATTCAGATCCAAATTGACCCCAAATCCTAAAGCTTCCCATTCTTTAATCTATTCTATCTCAAATTATGTGCTTGTAAGTGTTAAGAAGCTTATAAACATTTGAACTCCCAAACATGTTACTCATTATGCATCGTAAACATTTCCATTCCCTGTTTGACATATGTGTGTGTGGGGGGGAATGCCTTGCACACACTACACAAATGCAGATACTCTTATACTGAGCTGTGTAGTTCTACCTCCAGTTGACTTTCTTCGTATGTTCTCCTAGACACAAAGTTATGCACTGAAATGTATTTATCTTTTCCCTTCTGATTTTAAGGTTTCTTGTTTTTGAAAGGGCTCTGTCAACCTAATATAAAAGCATTCTCCTATATATATTTTCTATATTTACTGTACAATTTACATATATGTAAATATCCACATGTACATGTATCGTTACAGGTGGTAAACCGCCTCATATCTAATTATGTCAGCAGTTCTTTCCTTGTTAAATGCAATTTCACTTTTGTCATTAGTAAGTTCCCATGTATACTTACATCTGGCTCTTATTAAATTCCAGGGCTTTACTTAATTTTGGAAGAGAATTTTGAAGTAATAAATTCAATTACAGTTCTAAATATAACTTTCAAGAACGGGAAATGAAACAATCTTAATTTTTCAGCTTCCTATCATGGAAAGTGCAATAATTTAACATTCTCGTCACTCCTCATTATAGGAATTTGAGCAGGTCATTTATTTTGCCTCTGCTGCTCTAGGATTGCTTAATTGAACTCCTCTACACTTGAGGTAGAGATAATATATGCAGAGTGCCTGAGCTACAGTTGACATTCATTATTTTAACAAAAGACACATTTGATATTAAATTATACCTGTTCTAAACACAAGCAAATAGATACCTTCATAAGAATGTATGTATTATACAAGAGAAATTAAAGATTCTTTTAAATAATAAATTAGTCAAAAAATATTTAATCTAATCTGGCACTCTCTTTCTTAAAAAGTTTTTTCTTTTTCTTTCTTTTTCTGTCTAAATGAGAACCATGTATAACACAAGGAAAAGGCAACATTAACTTGTCTGCTTTTAAATTTATATATTTATTTCTTTGACAGGGGTGTTGGGAAAAAGCTAGAGATTTGGACATACAAAGCAGAGTCTATTACTGAACAAGTCTCTAGCTCTAATTTGTCTATTTTTTTAGTTAAATAGGAAATTTGCAGATATTCAATAAGGATAATAAGGATTAAGTTATAATTGCTTTTGTGTATTGCTAACCAATGGAAGGAGCTAAGTGTTGGAGGAAAAGACAGGAGAATCAAAGGAGAGCAGAGAAACATGAAGTAGGAAACATGAAAGATAATCTATCGAACTTGAGGGCTAAAATGACCATAACTTTACTTTTCCAGAAGTTGAGGGTAATCTTACGAAATTTAGGAGAAAAACTGATATTAATATACACTGGAAAATGAAAACATTAAGAAGACAAATCGCCTCTCACAATTCAAACCAGGTAATATTCTTTCACAGAGAACTATTTAACTGGCTAAGACACAAATGATAAATGCACATTCATATTTTGTTATTTTAAGCGAAACAAAACAAAATTAAAAATACATGAAATAGGAAAAGCAAGCAGAAAAGTAGAATACAGAGTTCAAAAAAATTAACATCATAAAATCACTAGTTGATACATTATATGTTGTTAATTTAACAATAGATGTTAAAAGTTACAGAGTCAAAGCATAAAAAGTGGTTAGGCACTCAAACATTAACAGTACAAACTCTTCTGTTCAATGATCTAACAAAAACTCAGTAAATATATGGTCATCTATTTTACACACTATACATACCATAATATCCTTTAGAGAAATTTCCTTCCACAGTATCTATCATATCTATTATACTTTTCTATCTCTTATACGTTTTGGATACCATTATACTGTCCGTTCTTATTTTTTACAATAGAGAGACGATGATATTTACTAATGGGAATCTTGTTTCACTAATGAGGATATTCTCAAGTTGCCTCCATTTACTGATAAAGGCCTCAATATAGATGAATTTTTATAGATGAATAATATTCCATTGTATAAAAATACCACATCTTTTTCATCCGCTCTGCAGTTGATGGGCATCTTGGTTGTTTCCAAGATTTAGCTATTACAAATTGTGCTGCGATGAACATGGGTGCACATATATCACTGTGATATGACCTTTTCAGTTTTTCTGGGAAAATACCCAGGAGGGGAATACCTGGATCAAATGGAACTTCCAATCCTAGTCTTCTGAGAAATTTCCATACTGATTTCCACAGTGGCTGCACCAGTCTACACTCCCACCAGCAGTAGAGCAGTGTTCCTTTTTCCCTGCAGCCTCCCCAGCATTTGTTATCAGTTGATTTCTTGATGGCAGCCATTCTTTCCGGAGTAAGATGAAATCTCAATGCTATTTTAATTGACATTTCTTGAATGACCAGTGATGGTAATGACCACTGATGGTAAACATTTCTTCATATATTTATTTGCCATTTGTATATCTTCATCTGAGAACTGTGTGTTCATCTCTGATGCCCATTTTTGGAGAGGATCTTTGAATTTGGGGGTTTGATGTTTTTCAGTTCTTTACATGTTCTGGATATAAGTCCTTTGTCTGAGGAATTATTAGCTAAAATTCTTTCCCATTCTGTGGGTTTTCTTTTCACTTTGTTGGTGATTTCTTTTGAAGTACAGAAGCTTTTTAGTAATATGAGGTCCCAGTTGTTGATTCTTTGAAGTATTTCCCGTGGAGTTTGCGTTTTATTCATGAATTCTCTCCCTACCTCTATGTCTTCAAGATTTTTATATACTTTGTCTTCCAGTAGTTTTAATGTTTCTTTTTAATATTTAGATCTTTGATCTATTTTTATTTTAGTTTAGTTTATGGTGATAGGCATGGGTCTATTTTCAGTCTTCAGCATGTGGAAAGCCAATTTTTCCAACACCATTTATTAAAGAGGCTATCTTTTTTCCAGTGAACATGGTTAGCCCCTTTGTCAAATTTCAGGTGGCTGAGTGTTTGTAGTAGTGTTTGCATCTTCTAATCTGTTCTATTGATCCTCAGGCCTATTTCTTTGCCAGTACCATGCTGATTTTATTACTGTGGCTTTGTAGTATAGTTTCAAGTCAGGAATTGAGATGCCTCCTGCCTTGACTTTATTGCCCAGAATTACCTTTGCTATTCTAGGTTTATTATGTTTCCAAATGAATTTTAGGAATGTTTTCTCTAGATCTGTGAGGTATATCAATGGTATTTTGACTGGGATTGCATTAAATCTGTATGACAGTTTTGGAGTATGGCCATTTTCACAAAGTTTGTTCTTCCTAGCCAAGAGCAAGGAATATCCTTCCATTTTCTAATATCCTCTTCAATCTCCTTTTATAGTGTAGTATAATTTTCAGCATATAGGTCTTTTACATTCTTCGTTAGGTTGATTCCTAGGTACTTCATTTTTTTAGATGCTATTTTGAAAGGCGATATTTCCATAATTTCTCTCTCGGTGAGTTTTTTGCGTACAGGAATGCTATTATAATGTTGGCTGTTGGTTTGTCATAGACGGGCTTTATGAGATTGAGGTACATATTTTCTATTCTGAGTTTCTGTAGGGTTTTTATCATGAAAAGGTGTTGGACTTTATCAAAAGCTTTTTCTGCACCTATTGATATGATCATGTGATTTTTATTTTTGGTTCTGTTGATGTGGTGTATTACATGAAATGATTTGCGTATGTTGAACCATCTCTGCATTCCTGGAATAAATCCCACTTGGTCATGGTGTATATAATCTTCTTAATGATTTGCTGCATTCTATTTGCCAATATTTTATTGAGAATCTTTGTATTAGTGTTCATTAGTGAGATTGGTCTATAGTTCTCCTTTTTGCTTGAGTCTTTTTCTGGTTTTGGTATCAGTGATACTTGCCACCAAGAATGAGTTAGGGAGAACTGCTTCTCTTTCAATTTCATTGAAGAGTTTAAGGAGTATTGGCATTAAATCTTCTCTGAATGTTTTATTAAATTCAGCTGTGAATCCATCAGGACCTGGGCTTTTCTTTGTTGGTAAGTTTTTAATTACGTTTTCAATTTCAGTACCTGATATTGGGTTATTCAAAATTGCTATATCTTCTTGGTTAAGCTTTGGTAGTTCATATGTTCCTAAAAATATATCCATTTCTTCTGTGTTTTCCACCCTATGTGAGTAGAAGTTTTCAAAGTAGCTGTTCATGATCTTTTGAATTTTCATGCGATCTGTAGTAATTTCCTTATTTTCAGTCCTTATTGCGTGGATTTGGGTTTTTTCTTTCTTTTTCTTGATAAGGTTGGCTAGGGTTTACCGATTTTTTTTTTTTATTCTCTCAAAAAAACTAGCTTTTTGATTCATTAATTCTTTGTATTTTTTTTTAGTTTCAATTGCATTAATTTCTGCTCTGATCTTTACAATTTCCTCTCTTCTATGAGCTTTGGGTTTGACTTGCTCTTCCTTTTGTAGAAGCTTGAGATGTAGCATTAGGTTATTTATTTGTGTTCATTCCATTTTCTTGATGTGACTATTTATTGCTGTATATTTCCCTCTTAAGACTGACTTCATTGCATCCCCTAGGTACGCTATGTTGTATCTGCATTTTCATTGTATTGTAGATATTGTTTTATTTCCTCTTTAATTTAATCTGTAACTCATTGGTATTCAGAAGGTTGTTGTTTAATTTCCATGTATTTATGCAGGTTTTGCAGGGTTTTTTGCCATTGATTTCCAATTTTAGTGCACTATGGTCCAATATTATGCATGGGATAATTTCATTCCCTTTGCATTTAGTTAAGGATGCTTTCTGGGTTAATATATGGTCTGTTTTGGAGAATGACCCATGTGCAGCTGAGAAGAATGTGTATTCTGATGTGGTTGGGTGGAACACTATGTAGACATCCATTAAGTCCTTTTACTCACAGGTATGTTTCACTTCTGTTATTTCTGTGCTGACTTTTTGTCTAGTTGATCTATCTCTTTGTGACAGTGGTGTTAAGATATCCTATTACAATTGTGTTCTTGTGTATTTGGTTTTTCATGTCCATTAGTGTTTGCCTTATATAGTTGAGTGCTCCTGTATTTGGTGCATATATATTTATAATTGTTAGTTATTCCTCTTGTAGATTTCCTCTAATAAGTATGTAGTGGCCTTCTTTATCTCTTTTAATTCTTTTAGGTTTGAAGTTCACATTGTCTGCAAACAGAATAGCTACCCCTGCTTTTTTCTGGGATCCTGTTGCATGGAATACTGTTTCCCATCCTTTGACTTTTAGTCTCTGAGTTTCTTTTTGACTCAGATGTGTTTCTTGTAAGAGCATATTGTGGGATCCTATTTCTTGATCCATTCCGTCAACCTGTTTCTTTTTATAGGTGAATTGAGCCCATTTACATTTATGGATATCACTAATATGTACTGGCTTGACTTTGCCATGTTGTGGTCCTATTGTTAGTTTCCTGCTTTTCTCCCTTGTTTACTTTCTTGTCCAGCCTGGTGATTTCTTTCTGTTGTTGTTCTGGAGATTGTGGTCATTTTTATCTCTATCTAGGATGTCCTTCAGCCCTCTTTCTAAGGTTGGTTTGGTGGATCTGAATTTCTTCAGTTCTTTGTCATGGAAGTATCTTGTTTCTCCATTAAATTTGAAAGACAGTTTTGCTGGGTATGTCAGTCTGGGTTGAACCAAGTGACTTATAGAGAATGCTTATTTTTGCAGACTGTTTATTATTACATAAGCAGTTAGATACAATATAAGGACTGATCATGAAGAGAACATGAATGCATTATGCTAAAATCGTAATGTGGAATACTCCTGAGCAGTGAAAATAAGTGAATTGCATCTACATGTATTGGTACTAGTAAATCTTAAAATCGTTGTAGTAAAAGAAATTTTAAAAACTGTTGTTATGACTTTTGTTTAGATGTCCCCCCAAAGTCTCATGCATTCACAGGTGGAGGTTTTTCAGAAGTGACTGCATCTAGAGTATGTGACACCGGAATTGATTCGTAGTGCAATGCTATTATCAAAGACACTAGGATTAAGTGTGTGAGTGCCATGTGTGCGTGCCACTCTCACTAAGTAGCCTGGGTATCCTATAAGGAATATAAGAGTTGTGGTCTTCCTTTGTTGCTTTGCTACCTTGTGCTTGCATGAATTGTTTCTCCTCTAGTGCCTGTCTGCCATGCCACCCTGCCTTGGAGCCAGTTGATTATGAACTGAAACCTCTACTGTGAGCTAAATAACCTTTCCCCATATAACCTTGGGTATCAAGTATTTTGTCTCAGCAACAAAAGAAAAGTAACTAAGACAATTGTACAGTATACCATTTACATAAATTATGTGGATATACAAGACAATGCTATAGATCATGCATCAATGTGTAAATATAGTAGTAATATAAAATGTTTATGAGAATAATGAACATCAAGTTCAAGGTGACAATTTCTTTCAGAGAAGGAAAAGAAGAAGAATATGATCTAGGAAAGAAAACCAAGGGATTTCATTGTATTTTAAAGTAAATTTGTAATATTTTATTTCTCAAGAAACAACAGAGTATTAAGAATTATTATAGCTGACCTAATAGATTCACAGGTGTTCATTGTGTTACCAATATTTCTTCTGTACACTTGAAGTGTCTCACAGTGTTTAAAAATGGGACTTAAGAATAAAAAAAAAACTATCATTCTGTAAAAGAGATCCAAAACACAAGACTGTCTTAGTTGGATTTTCACAGAGATAGTTTTCTCAGTGGAATATTTATCACTGATCAATAACCCTGAAGGAGAAAGGACTGTATATGGAAATACTATGCAGACTGGCAAAGCCTTAGTGCAGGAGCATATGGGCCTGGTCTTACTGCTTCCACCTTAGTCCTTAGATACAGAATGTGCTTTGGGACCAGGAGGTTCTTTGCAACTGAAACAGCCCGAGAGGAGCTAAATGCCCAGACCACCTGCTGCCAGCTAGTGCAGAGGGTCCTTCCTTGGGCTTCTTGGACAGAGTGACACTATATATCATATGTGATCCACTGTGAAAGTGAAGCTTTATTTTCTTTCATTCTATTGATTCTCCACTTGATCTTAGCCAAAAGGCCGAGAAGCGATATTTTCTATTGATTCTCAAAGAATATTTATTAGCATATTTACATAAGAAAAATGAGATAAATATAAAAGAAGCCTTGTAATATTTGTTTGCCAGGCTCTGATGAAACTGCCACATAGTGAATACTGGTAAGCACTTTTAACATTAATTTGTTTTTCTCAAAAGAGAACAAATACAAGCTATGTATCACATAGATGCACAATTTTGGGTACTGATTTAAGGCTCAGTCTTCACAGTCTATGTTTAGAAGGTAAACTATAAAAATTTAAAATTTATACTTGATTTTTGCATAATCATCTTAATGAGTGTTATTTTGGAAATCATTAAATATGTTTTTATACGGCAGCATAATGCTGCCTTCCTCATCAGTCAGTCTAAGAAGCTAACAGAGACAAAATTGTCAAATATTTGATCTACTCATCCATCTTACTGACTATCTTACTGTGGGTGTCAATTTATATCCTCTGTAAGGGCAATAGTTATCATTTTGCAACAAAATATATTTTATTTGTAAATGTTTACATGTATTAGATACCTTTTATAAATTCCATGCTTTATAGTTATATCTTTGTGATAGTTTGCCTTTGATATTGCAGTGAGTCCTACTTTAGAGAAGAGTGGACACAATTGGAAAGGATGGTTTTGATAAAAGTAGTCAGTAATATTGAATTTTTATGGGCTCCATGGCCAGTAGGAATATAATACAGACTTTACTTGTTTCATAAGAACACTAAAGGATTTGCCTAACTTCTAAAAAGAAAATGACAACTACATCATGAATACATAGGTTTTCCTAGCAACTCAGCAGCTATACACAGTTTCTGTAGGTATATCAATTAGGTTTCTTAATTGTACATAACAAAGGCTAATTAAGCAGAAGAGAAATTTAGTAAGTAATCATTACTAAATTCTCACACTTGTTAGAAGGACCGAAGAGCTAGGCTTGAGGCTGAGTTTCCAAAAACAGTGTCTAAATCTGTGCCACAAAATTGGTCAGATAAGCTGTTGATAATTTTGAAGCATAGACATGGAGTATGTATGGAGGTAATTTCTGTGTGAAGAACTTTTTTTGAGGCCTAACACAGGAAGTTCAGCAAGAAGGAAGCAGTGAAAGACGCTTCCTATTTCCTGGAGTCACAGTTCCTGAGTCATAGTCTGTCATGACTCCATCTTCCAGACAGCCAAAGAGACCTATGTCTACTGAGGGAAGGAATTACAGGAAACTGTGCCACAGTTACGCCTTCAGGAATTTTCCTAACCATTTCCTTGAAAGGTTGTTTAAAAGGTCATATGCATGCAACTTCAAACACAATTTTAAAAATTCACTACAATGGAATTTTTTTCTATGAATGGAATTTATTTCCTCCTATGTTCTTGATTTAAAACATTCCTTAATCTTACCCTGGTGTGGTAATTTTTGGCTATCCCACATTTGAGGAAAATAAGTCAACCCTCAATCTCTAGTAGCCAATGGGACCAGAGTACAAATGTACTTGAGGACTATGTCATAGTCATTTTTTAACCCTGATTAATTCATGTACCCAGTCTTGTGGAAAAGTCAATAGATGAATAGATAGATAGATAGACAGATAGATCAACTGACCAACTGACTGACTAACATATAATAGCATTCTTTCATATATATACTTTATATATATAAAACACTAAAGACCAATATTGAAAGATAAGCATAATACTATTTTGTAAGATTATCTTAACCTGTTCCTGAATGTGATGCAGAATAATTTGTTATTAAGCTGATCTTTTGTTGCTGAACACATATTAAGAGCCAGAAACTGTTAGAAGCAGGCATTTGCCTACATTCCTGTTACCTTATTATACATATTGAACTACTATTCCTCTATGTCTTATCCAACACAGCTACACCAAATGGGTTCAGTAGGAAATGATTCTTAATATCAGAAATTGATAAGAAATTGACAGACCGTTTCCTAAAAATTATTTTAAGAATGTGTGGAATTTGTATAGTCAGTGCTATCACGTAATTGTGCATGTGTCTAATACCACAAGGAGTTAATATGCTACTCAAAATTTATGACAACTATCTGCTTATACTCACAAATAATATTTTAGGTAGTTTTGTTTCTAATTGGTTTCTAGGTTTAGTGTTCATATACCTGGTATTTTGAACTAGCAGTTATTAACAAATTAGACTACCTGCAGTTCAGCATTTCCTTTGAATAAGCTTGTAAGGTGGTAATATAGCACAGTGGATCTTGAGATATTCTTAGAGTTGGTATTTATGGCTTAAAGCATTGAAATATATTTGATTTGATCTTTAGATGTTATATAGTATGTCTTGCTTTCTACTTATTAAAATACAGTAAGACAAGTGCAAATAAAGTTAGCATTTCTTCTTTTAATAGAAATTGTTTGATTTCTCTATATAACATAGGTTGAAGAATATAATTTGTCTGGGCAATCTTTCCAGCTTTTGAGTAGTACAATTTTAAATCCCGTATTATGACTCAGTCTTTCTTTTATCTTTTTTTTTTTTTTTGTCATCTCTCATTTTAAACAGTGATATTTGAATATATTTGTGTGGTAACAAATTTTGTTGATTAAGCCATAGGTAAATACAGGAAGAATTTTTCTATGGGTTTGGTATGATTTCTTCCCTTAGTTAAATGGTTTGTATCAAACATATTTAAGTGATTCTCATCATATAGATTTACAGTTTTTATTGCTATGCTGACTTACAATACAGTATCAGAGATTTAACAATTAGCCATTGAGGATGAAGAGCTTATTAGTTGGTGTCCCTTTAATATGAATATACCAGCTAAGCTGTCTGTGGACCTTAAATTTATATGGCACTGCAGGAGGAATGCTGTTTAAAAGACCTCAGTTAGTATATACAAAAGAAAAAAAAGCAAATAAAGATCTTCATATCCATATCCAAACAGAAGCTGATATGCTATAGTACCTTTTAAGTTTAAAACAGCCACAAATCAGATTACTGATGCCATCGGACACTTTAATTTCATAAAACCACATTATAGCTTTATATTGTATGTTCCTGTTTCTTGTAACATATATTAGTTCACAGATCCGTGCGAGCAGTAAACCTCCTCTCCTTATGTGCATTTTATTTCCTTGAATCATAGGAGCTTCAGTTTCAACGACTCACCCGAGAACTGGAAGTGGAAAGACAGATTGTTGCCAGTCAACTAGAAAGATGTAGGCTTGGAGCAGAATCACCAAGCATCGCCAGCACCAGGTATAGGGCCAAAGCCTCTGATTTTATGAATCTTCAAGTTACATGTCTTACGAAGTTTCCCTGGGTGTAGAAAATGATTCTGTTATGCTGTTCCTTTTTACTTGCATTCCTGTGTTTGACACCAAAAATGTCAATTTATTTTAACTTTCAGAAGCCTGTTGCACTATTGATTAGCCTTCAATTCTGTGCTGAACTGTTTTATGTAGCATTGGTAAGTTTCCATAGCAAAAAAACTGCTAAAGTGGGTGGACAGTTCAAGATAATTGCTATTTGATAAAGAGTAGCTGGCGCTGTGAAAACCAGATTTTTTTTTTAACTAAGAAATATTTCTAAATATTTTTTAAATGGCTCCAGTTTAGAGATTTTTTGTAACTCTGTGAAACCTATACAAGCTAATTACTGTATGAAATTATTCAGAGTATTCAATTATAGTAAGTACAGAATGAGGTTATTACTGAGAGAAGCATGTAGTTATGATTGTTTTTATTTAAATGCCATCTCAGGCTTTCTGAAAACATCACTGTTACTAAATTTATTGCTGCATACTACAAATGGTTAAATCACTGCTTATCTATTGATATCTTTCTTATCAATATTTCTGGAAACCCTACTATAAAATATTACTATTGCTTGCATTTTTAAGCTTGGTTTATTTACACTTATTATGCTCATAATACTTTGTCTTGGTTATTTTTATTCCTGTAATTGTTCTTCTCAGTGTCTTCTGTTACTTGTAGACATAAACTTCTTTTTGCAGAATAGAATAAGGTTTGTAGTTTTTCTTTTCTAGATGACTGTTGATACAAATTTTAAACTATTAAGGTATTAAATTGCATTCACATAAATTTTTCATCTCTGACTTTTGATAGTTGGGTATATTGGTATGTTTATTAAGGCACAAAGCACACAGATGAGGTCAATAAAACCTTTTAAACAAATACAAAATTATGCAGTTATTTTAAAAAATAAATCCAAGCAAGTTTTTAATAGAAAGAGAAATTACAAGCAAAGTACAAAATTATAAATTTCTAATTCTTTCTTTGCAGTATCTGATAAAATAATTTATCAATGAAATGAAAGTTGTTAAAACAAAAATTAGTTTTAATTCTCTTCTTTACTATTTAAAAGTTATGTGCAGCTACAGCACCAAAAAATGAACTTCAGAAACTCAATAATATGACATTATATATTCCTAAACCATGTGAGTCAACTGGTTTAGAAAGATAGAATTTCGTTTTAATAGAATAATTAACATTTGAGGAATTTTATTAGGAGTTATTATTCTGACAACATATCTAACAAATATAGAATTTCTCTTAAACGCCTAGAAATACTTGCTGTGCCAATACTTAGAAAAAATGGCAAAAGAGAAAAGAAATCCCCAAACACTAAAAATAGAAAGGGAAATGAAAGAGCCAAAAGCATTTGGACTACTTTATAAGCCTGAGGACAGTTGTAAGACCCCAATATAAGCTCTAGAATTGCCCTTAATGGCCCATACCAAAAAAAGAAGTGTGACCTTCGGAATATTCAAGGTGGTGCATTTGAACTTAAGATAACTGCATTCCATTAAGCTATGACCTGCAAAGGGCTGCACCCTTGGCAAATCCCAAACTTTTACAATATGTGAGTTTGAAGCTCAAGTATAATTGTCCCATCTGAGAAAATAACACCACTAAAGATGAGCTTGTAATCAGATTTTTTAAAACACAAATCAGAAAACTCAAGAGTGATATCAGCTGACAGAATAGAACTTTCTAGTGTACTTTCTTTCACAGAAACTTCTATTTAAACCACTATTCATCTATTAAAATAGCTCTTCAAGAGCTATGGAATTCAAGTGAGAGTATAGCGTCTGAGTGTGCCACAAAAATGAGAAAAAGTATATTAAAGAGGGCAAGAAAGACAGTTCTGTATTTATGCTTTGTTCATTGCATCTTTTTGTATTCTGATTTTGTAAAAGATTGCATTTTAAAAACTTACCTAAAAAGAAAAATACTTGACAATGAATGAGAATCAGTAGAAGGAACAAAGAGTAACATTTCACACTTCAAGAACCAGATACCTTTGCAGAAATTCTGGAAGGTGTGCATGGCAAAGGGCGGGGGCATTGAGGGAGGGAGGGACAAAAGATGCTCATTGCATAAGTATTTTCAAATATAAAAAGAAATTACAGAGAATATCATTATCCGTCAGGATGAAAATGGGAGATAAACGTCTAAGTAAACTCAGTCAAATATATATCAACATGGATATGTTTTCAAACAAAACTTGGGCATGTTTTCAAAACAACTTTTGCACAAGAGACATAGGCAGTTAACCTCTGTTAACATTTTAAAGTATAGCAGTACTATTAAGCAATACTTAGGACTAGTTATCCGTGAGTACACACAGAGGAAAAGCATAGCACAGTTTTGGATGATACCAGTTAAAGATAATGATACCTCTAAAAAGAAAGAAAGGAGGAAGATACCAAGAATTAGGCTTTGGCCCAACCTGTAAAATTTTATTTGAGCCATATGCAGCTAGTATGATAAAATGTTAATATGTTAAATAGGGTAGTTGGTACATGCATGACTGTCAGATTGTTTTCCATAGTTGCTTTGTTTTAAAATATCGATTTTTTTATTATTTAGTTCAGTTAGCTAATTCCACAGATTTGTTATAAAGAAAATCTAAAAAAACACAGAGGGTGGGTAATAGTTACTATCAGAGTGTTGGGAGGTTTTATTTGTTGTTGCTTTTGGGGGGGGGGATTGTTTGTTCATGCTTCAAGTCTGGTGTCTGGAGTCATCCTGGACATGTCCCTGGGGCCTAGGCAGTGAATGTTAGGTGAATGAGTGGGTCTTGAAGATGAGATTAAAGCTGACCAGAGAAAAGGAGGAAATGTGCACATAGGCATATTCAATCCTATACCGTGATTGTTCAGGAGTACAAAGAGGCTCAGTAGTATCTAGGACTTGTCCTGAAAAGACCTGGTGGGTTATCACATTGAAGAGGTTTGAGTGTGAGGAATTTCATTAGGTCTATAAAAGAGACATACAGAAAACTGCTAGTGATAACAATTAGTAGAGAGTTTTCCTTTCCTGATAGTTAAGTGTATACAACAGAGAAAAGAAAGATCAACCAGCAAAATAGGAATCTTTTATAGAGTCTTTAGAGTTAGGAGAGGGTGAGTTTCTTCCTTCAGTGAACTTTAGTTGCAATAAGTAACCCACTTGGATTGTTCTACTGCCATTTTACCCAGATTCCTTGTTTCAGCCCTTCCCAAGTTCCTCAGGGAAAATCACATCACCATGGGAAGTCTTAGAACTATGTTCTGTGCCTGTGTTATCTTACCTGTGCTGTGATGATCCCCACCCTACCCTACAGCCCTGACACAATGCCGGCAGCCAGGCGTCCAGCCAGAGGGTCATTGAATGCATGGTGAACCCCAGGAGAGTCCAGTAAGTTTGAGGATGCCTTGCCATTAGTTTAAACTTGGTATCTTTCAGTTCCTTCCTACCTTTTCTCATGTCTGCCGCCTGTACACCTTTGTAAGTGCTTTTTAGTGGACTTTAAGAAATGTACTGACATAGTCACTCTGTTCTAACTCCCAGACCTACACATTGGCCAGGAACTCACTGGAAAATAGTGTGTCTGTCACCTGAAAGACATCCCTGTATATCTTCCAATGCCTTGAATTGTCCCAGAACCAAAATCTAAGGATATAAATAGAAATTAACTTTCAGACCCACACCGTCTTTCCTGTCAGCCATTTCTAGCTGGCTAAAATTAAAAGTGAAGTTGCTATTTATGGCCGTGAATATTGTTCATTCTTGCATAAACTGAGGTTAGTTTATAGCTAGTTGTCTATCTTCTTTCTTTCTTTTTTTTTCTCTTTTTTTTTCTTTTTTATACCAAGATACACTTCATTACCTCATGCTTGTGAGACAGGCATTGTGCCACTGAGCTGTATCCCCAGCCCTAGTTATCTTTCATATTGTTTGATTTGGATTCTGTATCTGTAGGTAGGGTAATCTGTAAGCTTTTTCTTCCCGTTGTCCAGTGTTTCTACTAACGATTCAAAGAAAATGACAAATATGTATTTATTGGTTTTTTCAATTATACAAAGTTTTGCCATTATTAGCCTCATCCTATGAATAAAGAAGTTAGTCGAATGAGTCCCTATTCAATAATTGATTCATTGTAATGTCCTGTGGAGCCCCTTCCCCAAATGAGTGGTTCTAACTGTGACTAGTTCATCTTCCTGACACTTATGGTGGACTGCAGTGTATCTTGCTGAGACTTTTTAAAAAAAAATCTTAAAATAAAAATAAAATAAAAAAGCTTGTTTTTTTTTATTAGTGACTCTTTAGCTTAATAAGGTAATGAGAACCTCATTTTCCATTTGTTTCATTTCCTACAAATAAAAACATTAATAAAGGTGCTATCAACAAGTTTATAATGATCCTCAACTGGGATTGATGGTGTCTGTATCCAAAGAAGACTTATCAGATCAGAGATAACCCCTGTAACCTATAAAAGCCTCAAAGGTAGGCTAAGGTATTTGTTCTGAGTATGCAGTAGTTATCTATATATTTAAACATTTTATCTCATCCAGAAGTATTTGAAACACTTTCTTACAACATAAAAACTAAAAATTGAGTGAGGAAATTATAGAAAAGAAAATAGAAAGTTGAGAAAAGTTAAGATGAAGTCAGGGTACTTAAAATAGTACCAAAAAATACGTGCATTTGCTAAAATAAGAAGCCCATGTTGACCCTGAGTGACCTAGTAGCTAAGCTAGAGACAGAAACACTAATAAAGTTAACAATTTCTCCCTAACAGTGATGGCAAACCTTTTAGACCTTTCAGTAAGATAGAAACAGCCTTCTGTGACATGTGTGTCTTAGGTTCACCGCCACTGGTCTATAAGATAAAGAACCAGTCTGGTTGCTCAGAAAGATTCCTATTCCTGGGCTAAGTCTTGCATGGTTTCCCTTGAGTGGCCCTGTTAAGAGACCACTGTTAAATGATGCAAGCTTCATCCTTCATGGTCTTTCTCTATTAAACTGGAAAACCATGTTCAGAGTTGTTCTTCATTGCAGAGTGGAATATAAATAGATGGAATAGTCCCCTAGCTAAAAGTAATTCTCCAGGGGGCAGTTTGATGTCTAGCTTGGCTCAGAATGATACTTAGCATATGTCGATGGATGGACCCATTTCAGGTCTGCTAAGCAGGCAGTGTGCCATGGCTTTTCTGTCTGCAGAGTCTGAGAGTGTGATAGCAATGAGGGCCAGGATGTGAAATGTCCTGTGGTACAGGTCACCATGCAGGTATATGGTATATGTCTTTAGTAACAGAAATGGGTCCCAGCGGGTGCTGAAGTATGTAGAGCTCATGTCAGGAAAATCTTACAGTATAGGAGCTGCAGAGGGCAACATGCCCTTGAAGCTTTGTGTTTCCCAAGGGCCAAGCAACAGCTTTCAAATCCAATTTTTGATTTGTTCTTTTTCTCACTATAATACCATAAATAGGATATTGTTCTCACATTAGAGGAGTTTATATTTCACTGGATGGAATGATAGTAAAAGGACCTAATAATCCACATGAAGAACCCACAGTCTGCCCCTCTGCTCCCTGGGCACGTCCTTTGTCCCCCAATGCTCCTAAAGGCAGGGATGGCCAAGACCTCACGGTCTTTTTCATTGACTGTAGAGTTAAATTATTATCACCTTACTTTGTAAAATACAGAAAAGTATAAAGAGAAATATACCTGTGATCCTGATGCTTGGAGATAACTGCTATATTTTTAAGATAGGTTTGTAGACAATAGATTGCAGTAAAATTCACCATATTGCTGCATAGTTTTAGATTTTTTGACTACCACTTTTAGTGTAAAATTGTGACTGCCATCACCTTAGGGAATATTTTCATGAAACCACCACAATGAAACAATCACATTTAAAACTTTGTTGCTATTGCATGCCTTTCTCTTCAGTTCGTTTTTTCTTTAAAATAATAGTAACTTTTTGTCTGGATCCTGAAGTTTCTTTTTGCTAGGTCGGGCCTAGTCCTTCACACAACTTTTAATAGCTCCCACTTGCCAGAGAAAGTCCCAAAGCAGCAAGTGGTTTGAGCCTTAGACATTGCTAATTTGGCCACAGAGATTACTATAGCTTCTAGTGGCAAGCACAAGGTATAAAGACTTGGCCAGAAATATGCAAGGTAAATTCAGCCTTCAGGTATACAAGCTGAGTAATTATAGTAGCAATTCATCTTTCTAGGTAACAAAAATATGAGAGAATAAGACAATAGAGTTGAAGATTCAACAATGAAAATACAATCACCTTAGAATTCTCAAAACTATCTCCTACATTTTTATAATACAGAATTTTAAAACTGTTCCTGATAAGAGACTTGAAATCTTACCATTACCCAGAAACTCACCTTAGTTTCTGTTCTGTCTCAGTTACTTTAGGTAAATTTCAGGTGGTAACAGATAAAGTTTATTTCTTTACAGGTTGTTAATTTTTACTATCTTGCAAATTATAGCTTGTTTATGTTTTAGGATAAATTTTCATTTATATTATATTCATTTATATTAAAGTAAAAAGTATTTTTAAATGGACTTGTTAATATTATAGCTTTTAGAAGTAAGGCACAGTTTTAATTGTGTTATTTGGGCTTTTTGCTCATATTAAAGTTACCTGTTTTGGAAGTAGGTGGTCCTTTCACATTGTCCCCTAACTGGCTGCTAGCACTTGGAGCCTATTTCAGACGCAGAGAAAAATCCTGTCCATGTAAAGTGATTGGGTGGGGGTGCTGAAATTCATAACCTTTCACTCTTCCCAAGATTCTCTCTCCCTCTTCAGTTAGTTTAAAGGCTTACTAAAATAGAATTCTTTATGTTTCATGAAAAGGTCACAGAATCTTAAAAAATAGTGTTCTTATCACTACTTAACAACAAAACTGTTATTTTTTAATAAAAAGATTCGATTCCCCACAGCCATTTAGATTTTTTTCAGTGCTGTATAGGGTCATCTGCTAGCACCCATCAGGTTTCCATTGAAGCTATTAAAAATTATAATCAAAGTGTTTTAGGACTGACAGAAGAAAAGGCTTTTTCATGGCTCACATCTTTTCATCAATAAATATTTTTCAGTCATTGTGAAATAAACTTCCTAAAATAATGCATTCTTTGAAAATGAAAAGCCTGAAGATTGAATGTCCCTCAACAATTTATTACTTATTTAATTTACCGCTTCAGGAAAATGGTTGATAAAGCTTTGTTCTTTTGCCCTTTAGTGCTTTGACTAGCAAAAACCTAGTTTGTTTGTTTGTTTTTTAATTATTTTTAATAAGATATAGACACATACCTTAAAATTCATAATTTCATATTATACAATTTATTGTGTAAGTACATTCATAGAGTTGTGCAGTCATCTAATTGTATAACATTTTCATCACTTTAGAAAGCAACTCTAACTTTTAGCATCCCCTCACTCCTGGTTCTTCCCTTCCTGGTGACCCTGACCCTGGAAACCACTAATTTCTTTTCTGTCTCTGGATTTACCTGTTCTGGACATTTTTGTATGAATAGTATTATACAGTTTGTGTCCTTTTGCGCCCAACTTCTTTCCTTTAGCATGTTTTTAAGGTTCATCTTTGCTGTAGCATGGCTTTTTCTAAACAATATTCCATTGTATGGATATACCATATTTTGTTTATCATTCTTCTTTGGCTTTTTTCAAGAGCGCTCTTGTATCCCAGGGTTTTAAGAGGGGAAAAATTGCAAGGCTTTTTGCTCCAGGCAGTCTTAAATTGGGAGAATATGGAGCACAGGAAGATTCTTTTTGAGAGTCTCACATAGGCTTCCCTTCTTTCCTTTCTCCTTTGTGCTGTTTTGGTAAATCTTTGTTTACTTCTGAACTAGTTGTTTGTGTTGATTTACTTGTAAGAGCATAGTAGGTAAAGCTCATTGGGAGTCTTGTGATGTTCATTACAACAAATTATATTTGGTTACTAGTGACTCATAATGGTCAAATAGAAGCTCCTTAATTTCATTTCTAATTCAGGCTAAATGAAGAATAGACTATTTAATATTTGAATTGTAATTATCAGAGACACTCTTTGGGATCTCCACAGTGAATGTTCATTAAGTGGATGCTGTTATGAGCAAACTTAGTTACACTGAATCTTTATAATGCAACCGGTGTTGCAAACACTACAAAGAGCACCACATCTGAAAAATAGAAAACAAGCCTGTAGCCAAGCTGCAGCTTTCCAGCATGGTATATCTGGAGCTATTTGCTCAGCACAGTTTTTCCAGAAGGCATTTTAATTACTGCTTCTCATTCTATGCTAGTCATAAGCCAGTTTCATACAGGATATGGACATCTAAGTACCAATAAGTCTACACATTGGGTTTAAATTTACACAACTAAGACTTCTATGGGACACGTGCACCTAAGATATTCTGCAGACTAACATTTTAAACTAAGAATGTGACCATGTAGAATTTGGATTTCAAACCAAATACTTTTCATGAGGAATATAATCTTTTGTGAGCCTAGAATATTATACAACAAAACACTTTAATCATAGTGTAGAAATATTCCAAATGAATTATCTAAATTTTAGAGTAGATGGTTAGATTGGGAAGAACCACAAAAATGGGTCGTTTATAGTTAACTTCACAGTTTCAGGTTATTGTAAAACTGTTCTAGAACATTTGGTTAAATGTGAAGCCAACCTAGCTGTATTAACCTTTCTAATTAATAAAGAGAAAAATACTTTTCCACATTTGGAAATCCGTGTGTCTATGTACCATGCCATTACTTAATTGTGTTTTAAAGAACCATTTTAATTTGAATAACATTTCATTTTCTGTAATTTGTCATAGTTCATATTCTATAATCACTATTCTTAAATTATTGAACAGTAGTGAATTATTAAATCAAAATAAGTCATTGTTATCTTTCACTCCTAATCATTAGGGTTTTTTTTAAAACCATGTGTATATATCGTTAAAGTACATTAACTACTAAAGTAGGATATATAGGATATTTCAAGATGCTTTTTTGGAAAAGTTTTCCTGTACTGCTTTATAGAAAGTACTAAATACTTTTACCATATCAAAATAGCAATAATGCTTTTAAATCCTTTTTTCTTATAACTACTATTTTGAGATTGTCTATACTTAACTAGTCTTCCTTAAGAAATTCTAAAAATCTCAGTACAGAGAGTGATGTAACAAAAAGTCAAGTATTCACATCCAAGAATTGAAAATTATTAAGAATTACTATATTATCTTTTTGCAAAAGAAAAAAGTATTAATGTAAAATTCAAGTCTCCTTTGCCCCATTATCCAGACATCAGTGTGTAGCCTTCCAACTTACTTTGTGTATATTTATGTTAAATACATATATAGATCTGTAACTAATATTTTGTTGTTTTTTAAACGTATACACAATATACTCTGTATACCAATGTAATTCTTGAAGATCCAACCACATTGATAAGGATCTAAATATTTTTAAACTCCTTAATATCTATTTTACCCAGTTTTAAATTCTTCTTGTTCCTGCTTGAAGCTTTACAATATTATTAGTATAACAATGAGCATTCCTTTTTAAATTTATAGTTTTCTTTTGATACATAGTAATTATACATATTTATGGGTTACAGTGTGACATTTCAATAAATGTATATTAGTTGTAATGATCAGATCAGAATAGTCTGTCACCTCAGACATTTGTCATTTATTGATGTTAGACATACTCAAAATCATGGAGCCACTTTGAAATTGGTAATTTTCTCAATCAACCATAGTTACCTATTGGTGCCATCAGATAGTAAGTTATTCCTCCTAGGATCCTCCCAACATCCTTCTCAGGCTGTGTTAACTACTTTTGACTTATTTGACATAAACTTTTTAGTTTCCACATACCTATAAGAGAGAATGAGTATTTGTCATGCTTCACCTGACTTATACTTAACACAGTATCTTCTATTTTCATCCATGTTAACAGTGGACATCCGTGACTGTATCTCCTGGTTCATATGTATAAAGATTCTGGAATTGTAGTATTAAAAGGGGAATATTTGTGTCAAAAGGAATGTGCATTTTCAATTTTTCAGCACTTGCTGACTTGTGAGTAGCTAGCCACTTTTCATCTCCAATGTATAAAAACATTTAAGATTTTCCTCTTTCCCTCCCAGTGTACATACTGTTTCCTCCTCCCTCGTCTTCCTTCATCTTTTCCTCTTCCTTCAAACAGTACTGGGCAAACTCTGATTTTTGCTATCTCATCTCATTTTACTTTGCGGGTTTTTGTTTTGTTTCTGTTTTTTTTAGGGATTATCTTTTTAGTACACTATGTTCCTTTTGAGTTCCTTCTGTTCATATTGTTTGTTCATTTTTCTAAATAATTTATGCTATTCTCTTTGATTCTATCATTAATTTTTTTAACTAAAGTAACTTTAGAATATCTCTCTTAAGATAACATATAAATCTTAGTACATCTAATTATACCATTTGATCTATTTTTAGAATGTGAATATCTTAGTATTATGATAGGTATGTAGAACTTTCTGTGTAATATCATAGGTCCTAAGTTGTCCAAACTCATAATTTAATAATAGTAACACTACTTTTTATATTTCTTCATTTCCTTTAATGATTCTGCATTTATTGTTTTCTGCAAATATATGTGATATTTCCTAAATTTACTCAGTATTACTACTTTTGATATCTTTAATTATCATACCCATAAGTAAAAATTATTCATAATTATATATTAGTGAAGATAACAGTAGCCACTATTATAAAATTGACACTGATGTTAGTCTGTGTTTAACTCCTTACCTTTTACTTTTCAGTCAGGCATCACGTTTTGTCTTGGAGCTATGTTTTGGCTTTAATTACTATTGTTCGCCTAACTGTAAGGATGATATTCACCCCATAAGGTTTCCATCAGTATTTCCTTGGAATATCAAGAACAGGGACCTCTTTCTTGCCACTCCGACATTCTAAGTACGCATAGTGGAACCCATGTTTGCCTCAGAACCTCTGAACGCCAGCCTCACTGCCATCACCATTATTTTGTCTCTCCTGGAAACAATGCAGTGGCTACTATTTTTATCCCTGGTTAATCACAAGCACAGTATAAGAAATCATGTAAATATTAATTGAAAACTGGAAAACAGCCTTGAAAAACACTACCACCAATGCACTTTCTGCAGTTAATTATTTTAGAGGAAAATTTTTACCATCCCTTCATTTAATCACTTTAATCTTCATGATAAAAGAAGGTTATGCAAACTCACATTATCTTTATCATCATTTGGCAAGTTATAAGTGAGGAATAGTGTGTGTGAGATGGGATGTTTTCTTAACCCTTCATAGAACTACAGAATTCAACTTTAATCCAGTGACATATGGAAAAGAAAATTGAAAATGTAATTATCTACCTAAAACCGAGGGCTGTCCATTGTGCATTTTCAGCAGTTAATCAACTTGCCATATAAATGAACATGGCATGTCTGCCTACCAAGAAAAAAATAAAGCCTGCCAGACTTTGTAGCATCCTGATTGTTATTATAGCTATCCTCCCTGAGGCTTCACAATCTATTTAATAACAAATCAATCTAATCTGTTTTTGCATAGATTTTTCTACTCTACCATTGTGTTACTCCACAATTAAATAGGAAGAAAAACACTCTAAAATTGAAGAAGCCTCTAGGGTACAAATTTTCACAGCCAAAAAGCAAATTAAAACCACAAAACCCCAAAATTTCATATTAAACAATTGTACATTTTACTTTATTTTCAATTGTACATTTTAATCAGTGTCAAATAGTTTTAAT